>PVKS010001462.1:0-141278 GCA_004027875.1 Aplodontia rufa | reverse complement strand
AAGAGAAATCTGAGGCTCACAGGGTTGAGAGGTTTGCCCCAGGCCATCTGGGTGGTGGGGCTGAGTGTGTTTGAAGTGCAGCTTCAGGACTCCCTTGGGCTGAGCCACCTGGCCACGCTACCTCCTCTTCCCACCCTCCCTAGAAGGTGAGGGGCTCCCTGTGTCCGTACAGCGAGGGCAGGCAGGAGACGCTGGCACTGGCTCAGATGCCACCCTGGCGTCTGGCGTGAAAAACTTCCGTACCCACAGCCCCTGGCCGTGGTCTGCAGAGAAATCCAGGCCTTGCATCTGCAGTGGGTGACGTCTCGGGCTGCGACAGGCTGGGTTGAGTCCTCCTGGATCCACATATTAGAGCCCTAACACCCAATATGACTGTATTTGGAGAAGGGCATTTAGGAGGTAATGGAGTTTAAATGGGATTTATAAGGGTGAGACCCTAAAGCATTAGGACTGGGGAGGAAAGGCCAGGAGTATAGCTCAGTGGTAGAGTGCTTTCCTACCATGTGTGAAGCCCTGGATACAATCACAAGCTAAAAAATATAATAAATTAATAAAAAATAAGACGAAGGCACAACTCTCTCTCTCCAGACACACAGCACCTAGGACAGCCCCAGTGAGGACACAGAGAAGGGGGAAGCCGGAAGGAGAGCCCTCAGCCCTCAGCAGCCTGGCTCCAGCTTCCAACACCGGGAAAAAATGAATGTCTGCTGGTTAAGCCTCCAAGTCGGTAGCATTTTGCTGTGGCAGCCAGAGCTGAGAATTACAGGACCAGCTCAGAAGACCAAGGGTGAAGAACAAATCTTACAGGGGCCAGCTGGCACCCAGGGGACGCCCTGCCTAACTCTCCCTCCAAATCTCTTCCATCCTCAGAAGGCCACACGGATACCGCTCTCATCCCATTCCACAGACCCCTGGGGTCTTCTCTGGTCAGCTCACATGGTCACTTTTTCCTTAACCTCAGACGGGTGTGTTTTCCCTTATCCCTTCATCCCTCCCATGCAGGGCTTGTTCTATGGCTATGGCCCACCAACAAATGACCCACAAGCCTCGCTGGCCTTCCCCAGCCTGTCCAGTTGCAGGTCCCTAACTCATCTGACGCTCACCCTTCAGGGAGTGACCACTGGGCAGCATCAGAAAGATCTCAGCGCTAGGGTCTGGCCAGAGTGGGTTTGAACCCCAGCATTCCTGTATGGCAACCCGGCAGTTATGGGTATGTTGTAAAATTATTTGAGAAGGCCATCGAGTCCCAAATTCCCCGCCCTCCACTTCTGTAATGTATTAAATTGTGGTCTTCAAAAAACTATGTCAATGTCCAGTCCCTGGAACCTGCATGGACTTCGCTGGTATAATTGAGGACCTCAGATAGGATGATCCTGGATTACCGGGTGGGCTCTAAATTGAATGCATGACCTAAGAGACACGTGGAGTGGGGAGAAGACAGAAGCAGAGCTCGGATGACACAGCCACAAAGCAGAGGAACCCCAGGAACCTCCAGCAGCAGGAGGAAGTGAGGAAGGACACTACCCAGAAATCTCTAGGATCATTTCAAGACTGATCAATAACAGACACAACCTCCCATCCCTGAGCAGGGCTGGTGGCTTGGGGACTTGCTGGCCCGCTGGGGAGCAGGACAGGGAACCTGCAGGCTGTCTCAGGGGCATCCCTGAAAAGCTACTCTGCAAACTTGCTTTGGGCAGTCTTTGTTAGAGCCATTATCAAAGGTGCCAGCCCCTTTCTCCTCACCCAATGCTAGCTCTACCCAAACAGCATTGGATCCCCCGGAAAAAGGGTGTGGTCACACATTTCTAGAATGCACCATGCCCTTTGGCTCTGCTGGGTGTCAAGGCACCTGCTTGTGGGAGCTCAGCTAAACAGGCTTCGCGGGCCTCAGCTGGCACACACTGGTAGCATTTCCGCCTTGCAATCAGCGACTGCTCTGTGTGCATCGAATGGTGCTGTGCTCTGAGAACCTCCACAGGAAGGCATGGCTTAGGGGACGCAGGTGGGCACTCCCTGTCCCTTCCTGCCTGCAGGGGTGGGCAGTTGGGTGGTCAGGAGTGGTTGCAACTTTGCTCTGGCTGACTGGTTGGTTTAGAAGTGAAACTACTCAAAGACTTGGAGGCAGTGGGTCAGGGTGTATGGCCTGAGATCTTTTGATACTGAACCCTGTTCAATCTCCTACCCCTCAGATTCTACCCCATAAACACTTAGCTTACACAAAAGCAGTGTGTGTCTTAGGTTAAGGTAACTCCGCATCAAACTTCCAATTCCCCAAGTCCCCTTGCCTGCCCTCCTCAGACCCTCAATTCATTCCCTAAAGAAATTCTGACCTGATATGTCAGTGCATGCCTGTGATCCCAGTGACTCAGGAGGCTGAGGCAGGAGGATCACAAGTGTGAGGCCAGTCTCTGCAACTTAGTGAGACCCTGTCTAAAAATAAAAAAATAAAAGCGGGAGGAATGTAGCTGAGTGGCTGAGCCCCCTTGGGTTCTATCCCAGCAACACAAACATGCACACACACAAACACACACGCACACACACAAATATCCATGCCTTCCCCACTCCTCTACGCTCCATCCTTTCTCACTAGCTGCTGTTCTCCTGTGTAGCTGTGGAGCCCATCTGAACTCTCCTTCTGAGATGCTCCTGGATCACGTTGGAGACCTTAAATAACCAGCGGGATCCTGGAAGTTTTCATTGTTCTGAGAAGCTGCAAAGGCCTGGTCTACAAGAGTACACAGCTCTTGTGCACATACAACCACAAACATGCCTTCTCAGGCTGGCCCTGGGTCTGCGGCACCCTGTACATCCGGGCAGGCCAACGAGGTGCACCCTCTCCAGCACCACCTACAGCCCCCCAGCTGCCCTGCACCACCCCCGTCTTTGAAAGGGGTCTGGGCTCACCCTACTGCAGGAAGCACACCCAGCACTCCCTTATCAGGGTCACCCCTTCATCTCAAGTCTCCTGCACTTGACTGAATTCACCTGCTTTCAGGTCACAAAAATAAGGGATTAGCGTGTGATTTGCGTTCGTCCTTGTTTAGAAAACAAGGGAGAAGCTGAAACCAGATCCCAGCATTTTTATTACCAGTCTCCATTACTTGTCCATATTTATTGTATACGGAGATTTTCTCCGGATCTGTTGACGTGGGGGAGATGCATGCTGATTCATGGGGCAAGTGGCTCTTGGGTCATTTCAAGCTTTAGAGACACTTTTAACGAAGTTAATGAGAAGCCAAGAGAAGTCACCCCAAGTTATGCATCCAGGTGAACTATGGTGCCTCCAACACTGGTCCATCCTGGGGAGAGCCTGTGTTCTGAGAGGAGGTGGGAGAAGAGCAAGTGCACCCCGCTCCCATCTGTGGAAATCCCAATGCACACAAGAGCCGCAGAGGGCTGGAAAATCCCACCCAGGCAAGCACCCATCCTGCCCACTGAACCAAGTGTTCCAGCCCGACCCCGGGACGGGATGTGGTGCTCCTTAGGCGGGAGACCTGGCTTACTTCCTGCCAAACAAGCATCACTCAGTCTGAATGTCAGCCTCTCACCTTCCCTCCTTCTGGAAGAACCACACTGTTTATTTAGCCTTCGGTTTGTGGATCCTCATGGCAACCTTGTTTGGATGGGCTGAGGAAGGTGGCTGCATGGTGCCAGGAAGGCCGGGGTAGAGGCCCCACGTGGACCACGGAGTGTCTCCAAGCAGCCTTAAAACACCCCATGTGGCCAAAGGGCACTCTCACCCCAAGTCTCAGGTCTCACTGTCAGGTGGACCCCATTCTTGAAGGTATCACCTGTTACAGGATCTTGCTGTCTGTGCTGTCCTTGCCCACAAGCCACCTGCAGGGGCCTGGCACCCAACAGGTACAACATTACCTAAGCTGGGGGTCACTAAATATTCTCTGCAGAGAGGAGTAGATCATAATTTTTGCTTTCCTGGCCACCTCCGTTGTAACCATTCCTCTCTGCCCTCATCGCAGGGAAGCCTCCTGTAGACAGTAGGTGAACAGAGCAGTTTGGCTGTATCCCAATAAAACTTTATTTACAGACACTGAAACTGGAGTCCTATATAATTTTCACATGTCACAAAATATATCTTTTTAAACTCTTTTCAACCATTTGAAAATGTCTCTAGGCTCAGAGGCAGTACAAACACAGATAGTGGCCGGCATCGGTCCACGGGCTATAGCCTGTTGACCCCTGGTCTGAGAACGAGCTCTCCCACCACCTGCTCCCCCAGCCCAGCAAGCCACTGCTGCCTTTGGGGTTCAGTGTTTTAACTTTGCCTTTTTTGTTCACAGCTCTCCCAACTCCTGGGACATGTCCAGCAATGGAGAGAAACTTCTGCGCTCTGGGTAAACCTAAATCCAGCAAGAGGCAACCACAGGGCTCGTCTCCCAGGGAATAAGGACAGCCCAAGAAGTTTTGGATTTCCTCTCCTGCGGTGACTTTGTATGCAAGGACACACAGAACCTTTTTTCAGAAGAAGAGACTGCAAGTCAAGACCCCGAATGAGGTGAAATGGCAGTCCTGAGTCTGTGTGAACAGCGTGCTTTAAAACTTCTGCAAACCTGGGCACAGGGGTGCATGTCTGTAATCCCAGAGACTGGGGAGGCTGAGTCAGGAGGATCACATGCTCAAAGCCAGCCTCAGGGAGGCCCTAAGTAACTTTGCAAGACCTTGTCTCAAATTAAATATAAGAAATGGCTGGGGATTTGGCTCAGAGGTTAAGTGTCCCTGGGTTCAATCGTTGGTACCAAACTAAAAAATCAAAAAAATCTTCTGCAGTCACAAGACACCCCCGTACTCAACCAGGTACCCCCCTCCAATAACTTCCCCACAAAGGACAGAGTTTCCTTCAGCCTCCCCAGTCCTGTCGGGTGACCTGCACCAAGTTCCCAGTTCCCCAAGATTTGGACAGCAGGCTGTGAGCAAGGCACAGCCTGCCACCTGATTCTAGGTGACACAACTCCTGTGCCCATTCTGACTTTCTTGTCACAACAGCACACCTGGGGCCAGAGAATTTCCAGGGCAAAGCCCTAGGGAAACTTTGTTTCTGCTCTGAGTCTTTCAGGTGGTGGTTCTGAAATCATTCTCCAGCTTGCTCTTAAAGTGTTTCATTGCCCCTTCCAGACCCACCGGGGCTTTCATTGCCTGGCAACACTTGGAGAGTGGATGCTGCTTAAAAAGGGGAACGGGTGGGGCGGCTCAGGGGTTAAAGCGCTTGACTGCCATGCACGAGGACCTGCGTTTGAACCTCAGCACCTCATACACAACTGAGTGCTGGAGAAACGAAAAACAGATGAAACAGATGAAGAAATAAATAAAATTCTCTCTCTCTCTACACACGCACATATATATCTTTAAAAAAGGAGGGGATGGAACAGGGAGAGAGGGAGCCCAGTGGTAGAGTGCTTGCCTGGCTTGCAAGCACCACATACACGACTAAGTGTTGGAGAAACAAAGGTCAGACGGAAAAAATAAACTATCTCTCTCTTTTAAAAAATTCACTTAAGGGCCGGAGCAGTGGCTCAGTGGTTCCGGCGCTTGCCCACCATGCACAAGTACACGGGTTCAAACCCCAGCACCCACGTACACAACTAAGTGTCAGAGTAATGAAAGCCATGTGAAAAACTCAATAAAAATTGATCTCTCTCTCTCTTCTCATTAAAAAAAAAAAATTCACTTAAAAATAAAAAATTTAAAAATTAAGAAATAAAAAGGGTTCAACACAGGCTGAATGCTACAAACATAACTTCATGACTTTTAAAAGTTCTGATCATCACTTTCAATATTTTAACAATAAATGTTTTAACAGGAAGTGGTGACATTGCATGGGAGAAATGGTCCTGGTTACATTCATAGCCGACTAACAATAATAATGACAATTATGTTTATATATATACACACACATGTATTTTTACATTTGTCTCCATACCTACTTCTATGTCTATGTCTATGTCTATATCCAGAGAGAGGGAGGACAGGGGACAGCTGATATTTGAGTGTGTAGGAGCACTGTTCAGGTAAAACCTCATTTAACTCAATTTTTTGGCACAGTGATCATCCGTCGCATTTACACACCAAGGAAACCTTCCCTCCACTGTTCCTCACTGTCAGTCTGTGAGCATCCTCCTATCCCCATCCTAGGACATCGTGCTGTGGATTTTGATTTGCAAGGGCTACAGGGCTAGATTCACCCAAGTCCTCTCAATGAAAGCATTAGAAGGGGGCAGAACCTAAGAGGACACAGCCCAGGAGGCAGTGTCCTGAGCCACAGAAGTCACTTGTGCACGCACGCATTTTAAGCTAAATTCTGTGACTGGACCGCTTTAGTCCTGCTTGGCAGCCTGGCAGGAATCCTCCACCTTTTTATTTTAAAGGTCCAAAAAGAATGGACTCTCCCAGTGCTGGACACTGACCACCTATCTACCTGTCCACTCTCTTTCACAGTCCCTCACGTGATCCTCTTGCAAGGCAATTTTAAGGAGTCCATTGAACCCCCCCAGAAGCCCAGGGGGAAAAGGGCAGAAGGGCCCCATTCTAGAATGTCACTTAACATGTGGAAGCTTCTGCCATTCCTGCCCAGGACAGCCAAGTCCCTCCAAGGTTTCCTGGGGGTGAAATGTGAGAGAAGATAAACTGTGGTTTCATCTTTTAAGCATCAGAAAATAAACAAGATCAAAGCGCAGGCTGGACACAGGCTCAGACTCGGTGCCTACCAAGCCACGGTGCAGTCCTGGCCCCCGGAGCTGCCTGAGCTCAGGGACGAGGGGTGGAGATGCGCTCAGGATTCCAGCCACAGAGAACCTCTTCCCCCTTGCCAGTGCTTCCTTCCTCCCTCAGCTAGGAGTGCAGAGATGAAACCGATCGGAGTCTCAGCCTCTCCCTTCACCAGGATCCTGGGGGGCTCCTGGCTCTCAGCCACTTCCTAGGCGTGCAAGCCAGGCCGCTTCATTGAAGCATGTTCTCTGAAAAGCCCAGGAAGGGATCCTGTTTCTTTGGTCCACAATCTGAACGGTATCTCCTCAGCTATTAGGTCTTTAGGGGACTGTTCAGACTCACTAGGGTGCTGTCAAAAAAAGGAGCAACAGGGGCTGGAGCGGTGGCTCAGCGGTTACGGCGCTTGCCTAGCACGCGCGAAGACCCGGGTTCAACCCCCAGCACCACGTACACAACTGAGTGTTGGAGCAACAAAGGCCACATGAAAAACTAAAAAAAAGTTATTTCTCTCTCTCCCCTCCCCTCTCTCTCACTGACCCTCTTTCTTAAAAAAAAAAATTAGGAGCAACAGGACGTGGAGGAAGCGGAGGGCACAGGTTGCTTGGGGAAGCGCAGGAGTGCAGCGGTTTGGACCTGGCTGGAGAGACAGAGTTAGCACAGGACACGCAGCTCTGCTCCCAGGTGCACGCTTAGCGAAATGAACACAAGGCCACAGGAAAGCACACACGGACATTAACCGCAGCGCACTTCATGAGAGCCAAGAAGCCAAATCCATCCAAGCCCATGGGTGCACGAATGAATACATTATACATCCATATAACCAGAACCAACGGGCATGAGGCATGGACTCCCGCTACACAGTGGAAGGACCTGAATGCAGTCACATACTGTATGACCCACTTATATGGAATGTCTGCAAGAGGCGGACCCGTAACCAGCAGACCCCATTTACATGGGATCAAGAAGCAAATCTGTAGCCAGCAGACGACGGCACCAGGGCTGGAGGGGGAACGGGAAGCAACTGCTCCCGGGTACAGGTTTCCTTTCGGAGGGATGAGAACACTGGGAATGAGTGGGGGGATCGTGCCACATAACAGTTTTTGGGCATCGTGTGCTGGAGCTAAGCTCCTACAGGTCATCCAGCGGCAGGTTTCACGGGAGGAAGTGGAAGTCCAGGCAGACGCTGCGACTCGCCCGGCACCCCTTCCCCGCAGAGCCCTCCACCTGTCTTTCTCCCACACCACGCAAGCTGCCGCCTTGTTTACTTGGGTCATTTCCCAGCCCTGTGACCCTCAGACCCTTGAGCCCAGTCTCAAGTGCCCGTTGTCTAAGAGCTGAGCTCTGTGGACCTGGCCCCTCTGGAGCCCGAGACAAGAGGAGCTGGCCAAACGATCATGACTTTCCAGAAAGGTGGTGATGCCTCGATCTGCGGCTGCTCACGCCTGCTGGAGGTCTCACTGTACACACAGGTTCTAATCTCCCACAAAATCGGAGGTTGAGCAGCGGGTGAAGGGTCCTGTGCCCCCATGAATGTGCCACCTCTCCACCTGCCAGAGGCCACAGCAGCAGTGTCCAGAATGTGCCCCTCCTAGCTGGGAACAGAGGGGCCCAAGCTCTACACCCAAGACATCTGCCTGTCATCTTTCAGTTCTTCACAGATTAACTGATCTCATGGCTCAGTGTCAATCAGACGGGCCTCATCTATGTCCCAAAACTTTCTGTAGATTGGGGGATAAAGCTCTCAGCCCCAGGATTCTTATCAAGCTAGTCTTCCCGCGGAAGTTAAAACAAAAAGACAGTGCTTCCATTTCCATTCTTTTAAATGGATCATCCTGTCCTCTCTTCATTATAAATGCCTCTTTCAAAATATTTCCAATACAAAAATGGCCAACAGCTGGTTTAGAATGTTTGCCCACCCATGTCCCTGAAAGGGGCAATCTACATGGTCAAAGCTATAAACCATCCTTTCAGTCTCAAGGGTACGGAGAGTACAACGGCTCCTCTCTGCGGAGCAGAGGTGCTCGCTCTGAACACCTGCTGTACCCTCCACCGGACCAAGAGCATCCAGGGGTGGAAATGGAAGGGCTGCAGAATGACCACCCAGTACGTGACATGCTGATCAGGTGACTTTAGGCTGCGTTCACACACTTGTTTTCCAGATCACATTCTTCTGGCGGGGTCACAACCCTGCTCTACCAATAAGAAACAAGCACAGGAGGTGGGCAGACACAGGAGCAAGGCTCAGGCCACTCTCCCATGCCTGCTGAGACCTCTGCTACCCTGCTGCTGGCTTCAAACCCAACAGCCAGCCCCGCTGACCAACAGCTGACAGGTTATCTCCCTTTCCTGATGCCACTGAGGCCGCACGAGGACATAGGGGAGCCTTCTGCATCATGGACTCTGACGTGGTAACTGACTGGCAAATTCCATTGCTCTCTTTGGATTCTTAATGGTACAAAAATGATTACATTTGCCCACATTTTCATGTTTCTTGGAAATTCAGACGTGAACTCAATTTTGTGCATCACAAGGAAACCAGCCTAGAAGGGTTCAAGTCCCTGGGATCAGGTGTTCTGAGCATCTCCCCTGCCTAAACCTCCGCATCCTGTGCCACCTCCAGGTTTGTGACACCTTTTCCATGCTCTCCATGGGGACCCAGGAAGGAACAATGATTCCCTCCCAAGGTGCCAGTGAGCCACCCAGCTGGGGTCTGAACCAACTTCCACTTTCTGTTGGATCCACCTGTCCCAGCTGCTGCTGGTCCCATCCCCTCTGGCCAGTCCCTCCTGTCTGTGGCACACAGAGAGCCTTCCAGCTTTGCCTTTTGTGAATTTATATCACACAGCACTCTGCCAACAGCTCCAAGCACAGGAAACCATGTGGTAAGACATGAGTATTAAAAAAATAAGCTGCGTGACATTTATTTTGTCTTAACATTAATATCTGTAGAAACATTTTTATTGTCAGTATAAAAATTAACAGGTTTTATTAAATACTTTCTCCAATTTTGTAACACATAAAATCAGTGTCTCTGCTTTCATGTAGCATGGCTATTGTGAAGTGAGTGGGTGTTTTGAAAGCAAAACACAATACTTTAATACAGAATGAATTCGGTGCAATCCTGTCTGATGGGCCGGATCTTTTGGTACAGTCCTGTCAGCAGCAGACAGAAACAATCCCTTAACAAGATGGAAGAAGCCCCGATTCTCAGCAGAACAATTCTGTATCTCCATATTTCTTGAAGATCCTAAAAGGCTTCTCTGATGTCAGACAACCTGGAAGCCATCATCAAAACGCACTGCGCGGGCTGGTCCGATGGATGTGCAACTCAGGGGCAGAAGGCCAGCTGCCCGAGGGAACCCGTCCTCCCATGGTTGCAGCTGAGGCCTGTCCTCGAGGAAACAAGGGCACCGACAGTTTGCTGGGGAAATCCAGCTAAACGCAGCGCGGGCCGAAGACAGAGTTAAACACCTATTAACGGGTTCCTGTAATGTGGGCATTTAGGTGGGTGAAGCATAGAATCGCCTGACAGTAGAGTTTAAACACAAATAAATCCATTTCCAGAAGTTAGTCATATATCGTAAATATTTCTGTTCTCAAAGGATCTGATAACTAGTTAAGTCCAAGCAATAGATTAACTAGTCCTCTGTGCTGCCTGCATAGAAATGCCACTTAAATTACAAAAAACTATAAATGATTAATTGCTTTTGTATATTACCAATTCATTAATAAATTAATGTTATACCATTTTCCCTGAAAGCAAAAGTATTTTTCTCACCTCTGCTTGGTGAAAATTAAGAAATTCTGTATAAGAACAGCATTTAGCAAATAACTATTAAAAAAAAGGGGGGGGAGGAGACCAATTTTCTAGTTGCATTGGGACATCCATTTAAAATCAATACAAAAAATAATTCCTTGTAAATATATAATATATATTTATACATAATTTGAATATATTTACATACATCCAGCACCTATATACTGCATTTGTGCTCTGTAAGTGTGTGCTGACATATATTTTCTCCAATTATTACAAAATTAACAAGGAAGGCAGAATGTGTGTGTCTGCCTTAGGTCCAATGGGGCACAGCCAGTACCCATGGTGGGTGGGTGGGTGGGTGTGGAGGCAGTGGCTCGGTGACTGTCCATTGCTCCAGAGACATTCTTCTCCCGGTGAAGACAGCAAGTTTTCAACTGTATAAATCTTTACACGTGTGCCAGTTACTTTTCCGATTATTTACTCCTCTGATCCATATATACAAGCAGAAACAACAAGCCCCAGGAGGCACGGCCTCCCTGCTCAGTGTAGGTAGGTTCCTGGCGCTGCCCCGTCTCGGGACAGGAAGACACGTTCGTTCATGTTTTAATGCTGCCATTTATGTGTGGAAACTGAGGCAGACAAGGTTCATAAGGCATGGGGTCCGGAGAAAACACAGAGTCATCCCCTGAAGAACAAGAGCTCCTTGTGTCGGGGTAACTAGGAGAATACTGTTCGAGAGGCTGACTGAGGTCCAAGTAATCCTGAAAGAAGGGAGAGAGACGTTTTATTTCATCTCGGGTCAGGATAACAAGGTGAATACGGTTCGAGAGGCTGACTGAGGTCCAAGTATTCCTGAAAGAAGGGAGAGAAGAGTCTTATTTCAAACGCGGGTTCTTGAGAGGTTGGAATCAGAGCTGGGACAGGAGAGCGGACCCCCTGAAGGGTGTGCAGAGGCCTGGCCCACCCCGACTGCCACAGGGGCCTCCGCAGGTACCAGCCACCTTTCTCTCATAACCCATCATGAGTGAGCCACTGCAGAAACATCAAACCTTGCTGAACAGAGGGTGGGGGGTCTTCTCAGCCTTCAGGGACCTAAGCAAGCCCTGCCAGACTCCTCCTTGCTAAAGTGCACATTCAAGCCCCAGCAGAGCAGGAACAGGCTGCGGGTCCCCTGGACCCCTTTAACTAACGAGACCATGAATATGTATATTTTCTGAATTGCATTTTACTATTGCAGTTTCCAGGATAATTTAAGGGGAATACTTCTTCATTCAGTGCATAATTTAACAGATGTGATTCATTATTCTCAGAAGCTCTCTCGGTTGAAAATGTAAACAGATTCAAAAAAGGCTTGGTTGCACTCATGTACGTTAAAGCCATAATGGGCCCTTAAAGGAACGTTTAGGCAAACAGAGGTCAAGTTTCAGAGTTCTCAAGGTCTGAGATTCCCCCAAAGCATCCATCGGTACAGTTTAGAGCGCCCCCTGTACCCAGAAGAATGGGTCCTCCCCCCAGGACAGGGCAAGAGCTGTGGCCTGCGTTCACGTAGGGCCATGAGCTAAGGGTGATCCGAACATTTGTGCAAGGGTGGAGAAACTCCAAGCAAGAGCAATATCTTATGCATTCAAATGACATAAAATGATATACAATTCATAACAATTTCAATTTCAGGGTCCATAAAGTTTTAGTAGAACACAGACACCCAGTCTGTGACTGCTTTCATGCTACAATGGCAGAGTTTTGACAGAGACCATATGGCCCTCGAAGCTGAAAATATTTACTCTCTGGACCGTTACAGAAAGCATTCGCCGACCCTGCTCTGAAGCCAGGAGGAGACCTTCTCCTTGGACTCACTGCCTCCACAGAGCTGGTCTGCTGGGTGGTTTTTCTCATATGCCCAGAAGCCAACCAGCTTTCTGTGACATGTGGTTTTGCTGAGAGGGGGGCAAAAAGTGCAGACCACAGCAGAAACGGCCTCAGCGTTATCAGAAAAGAGCCCATGGAATGTTGGCGACTATACGTTTCAAAAGACAAAAAAACCCAACTATAATTCATCACCAGGGCTGGCAAGAGCGAGTCCCCATCCTAGAGGGGTATGTGTCGGTTCCAACAACATCAGTATTAACCGCACCACGAGAAACAAACACGCCCACCACATCAAAAGAGAACTTTTTGCTTACAATGATAAAAACGAAATTTTGTCCTAAATGGAACCATTTTTCTCGAGCATATGGTAATGATTTTCAGAAGGAAAGAAACTTCGATTTTTATATCCGTTAAACAATATGGCATTCTGCTTTTTTTTATTTTAGGATACTACGTATAAATTTTAGTATGAAGGGACCCTCTTTAAATGTAAATATATAAACTTGTAACATGGAGCAGGGACATGGGATCGTTAAAAGAGAATTTTAGTGTTTTCCCCAGTTTCTAAATGAAGCCATAAACTTTCAGATCTGATACGAAAAAAAAATAGTATCAGTGGATTCCAAGTCGAGGGTTAAAGGAACTTATACCAGAAACAACAATTTTGGCAGGAGAAGAAAGTTGGTGTCCCCCCACCCCCGAACAGCTCCTTTCAACTTCTGAAGGTCAGCTGGGTTCATTTAAATGTGATCACTCCCTTATTCAGCACAAGCCACGGTCAGACGCACAAGATAAAATTGCTGAGCTGAGCTTCCTTCGCTCCATCCATTTGACTTTTTTTTTTTTTAAATCACTCTAAAACTGTTCATTAGAAATTCAGCGAATAATTTTCTTTCTAAGATATTGGGAGAGTTTACTTTTCTGTTGCTGCAAAGATGATTGTGTGAGTTGGGGGTTTTTGTTTTTGTTTCTTCCCCCATGTGAAGGAATACTGTTCCTCCATCCTCATTAAACATCTCAAATTTCATTCATTACCAATTTGTCTCATGGGGCTTTCCTGGATTCCGGTGTCTAGCACCTTTCCTGCTCAGAACATAACCACGCTTTCTGGCTACGGCACTGAAGCCCCCCCCCCCCTCTGCGTTAGGCACCGAGGGACAGAAGAGTGTTTCTTTGGTGGGCACAGATTACAAATATTCTAGAGAAAACACGCAACAGGTGTCAGCTTTCACTAAAGAAATCCTAGCAGTCGCTCCTCATATGAAGCTGTGTGTGTGTTTACAAACACACACAAAAGAGGTGCAAGCCGCAGCCTCTGCCAGCTGGGACCACGCAGCGCGGATTCTGAAGACCAAGCTGTGTGCGATCGAGGGTCAGCAAGGAGCATCGGCTGGGGCGGCCTTGGCACGGCCTCCCTCTTTGATCTCATGAATCAGAATTCACCAAGCACACTTCTGAGAAAAACCAGGATTTGAGAGGAACACGCAGTTCAACTCTGTCTGACCCCATGGAAAAACGACAGATTGCATCACAGACTCCAACAGCGGAGTGTGCGTTCACAAAGCCGGCCGGGCAGGTCCCCTGGGCTTCCGGAAGGAGGTTCTTACCTCGTTGGTCGTGAGAGTGAGGATTCGGTCCAAGTCTTCCACCAGCTGCTTGAATGTCGGTCTCTGGGAGGGCACCGCATGCCAGCAGTCCCTCATCATCATGTACCTGTCAAGAGAGGGGTTCCCCAGGTGAGCTGACTTAAGTACTAGGCACGCGGGTTCAGCCAGCTTTCACGGGCAACGTGGAGATGTACCCTGAAGACTGAAAATGTATCAGAACTTTCCAAGTCACTCGGGGGGTTCACTCACTTTCCAGACATCCAGTGCTCAGACAGCACTTTGATTTACAAAAACATCACTGTACCCAACGTGTTCTAGGAAGGCTTCTAGAAAGACATCACTGTGTTCCACTGGCATCCCTGTGATAGTGTGACACTGTGATGGCCTCACGTTTTCAAGGCGATGCTGAAGGTCAAGGGAGGAGACATGTTTGTAGCTGGTCTCGCCAATCTAGACTTCTTCCCTGAACGCTGGAGTTTGTTTTAGAGATTCTAGTCGACACCAGGGTGCTACAATCCTAGCAGCTTGGGAGCCTGAGGCAGGAGGATCACAAGTTCAAAGCCAGCCTCCACAAACTGGCAAGGTCCTAAGCAACTTAGCGAAACCCTGTCTCAAAATAAAATAAAAATGGGCTGGGGATGTGACTCAGTGGTTAAGTGCCCCTGGTAACAAAAAAAGAGATTCTATTTGACAATGGTTCTTCAGTTTAAAACAAAGTATGGAAACCACAACTTCAAGCTAAGGGTTTCACGAACCAATCTGCCCCCACTGGGGTGCATGCTGACTTCCTGATTAACTCTTAGAAAGACCAGGGTTCCCAGTCTTATCTTGATGGGAAGTTTCAACAGACCCTCTGCGTTAGAAAAAGCCATAGGAATGACAGGGAGCACAATAAATGCTTTTATAAATGCACTATCAAATGTGGCCATTCATCTGTCCACTATGCACCTAAAAGCACCCATGGGATCACAAACCAAAATCCCCATGAAAAGACACACAATGTGGTGCAGTCTCTGAGACAATCACTGCTCTCAGTTCACCCCGGGGTGGGGGACAGCCTCCTTCTCACAGCCCCACTCTATTGCACAAGGCACGCGTCACTAACACAACATAATTCCTTACAGTGCAAGGTGGGTTTTTCTAGAAATCAGCTCATGGCTTTACAGCCAGGCACAGCACCCCCAAGGACGGTACTGGGACACGGTTTTAGTCCTCGGCACTAAAACGAGGGTGCGATATAGGTAAGCAGACACTGCTTCGTCTGCTAGGAGTCAGTGTGGCTGGTGTTCATCTAGGGCAATTTTCAGTGGTCAAAGGCCACCCCTGGGGCTGACAATGACCACCTCGGCTCCGTGAGAGTAGCCTCGGGCTTTCTAGCTTGCTGCCTGACCTGGGCATCTTCCTGTCACTCACAGCACAGGGCCCAGGAAGCTGCCTGCCCTCTGTGCCTGCAGATGCCCTCTGTGCCCTGCAGCAGCCTAGCATTTCTTTTGGGCAAGGAACAGTTGCTAGTGTGGCCATCTGAGCTCTGGGAGCGGGCATGGGCAGCTTCAGCAGCTCATCTCAGAGCATGTTGAGAAAATCAGGGGTTTAGGAAACAGGTAAATCAGAAGTGTGGCTGGCGTGGCGGCAGGCCCAGCAGAGAGACGACGGCCTTACAGCTCATTGGTGCAGTTGGCCGGCTTGTCCATCCTGTGTCCTTCCTTCAGCAGCTTGAAAAGTTCCTCCACGGGAATCCCTGGGTAGGGCGAGCCCCCTAAGGTGAAGATCTCCCACATTAACACCCCGAAGGACCAGCTGCGAAGAAGAGAGAAAACAGCATTGGCAACCCATCCAAACTGCAGACCACCAGACCCAGTGAAGAAAATGAACACCCACTCACTTCCTACGCTCACAGACAAATGAGCCCTCCTGCAATCTGTCCTTCGTGCCCTTTCCCGACTCCAAGGAGCCTCCCCGAACAAGGAGGACGCGGGGACGCTCCAATGGAATTTTCCATCTCCAGACAAAAAGCCAAACCACCACCACCCTTCCAAGTTCTTCGTCTTGCATGTGGCATAGAGATACGAGGACCTCATCCCCTAAATGTCAGGGCCCTCTGCACTCCTCCCTCTTCCATTTCCCCGTGTGCCTGCCACAAAGACTGTGAGCCAGCAGTACCACCCACGGACGGAATGAGACCAGCAAGACAATTCTGAGAGGATGGCTGTCCTGGGTGGCTGGAGGAGAACCGGTGGCACAAACGCTATACAACTACCAAGAGGGCAAAGAAGTCAGGGTGCGGCTGGGGTCAGGATGGGAAAAGCTGAGCACAGATGAGGTTCACACATCGAAGACTGAGAACATCCCACAGGGGACCAGTCACGCTAGGCTTTTTGGAGGCCTACAGTCGAATTTTTTTGAGACTAGTTTGGGTGAACTCAGTGTCTGGGACAATCAAGCAGAGAACTACAGATTGAAACTCTGACACTGTAGCTCTGGAAACTACCCTTGTTCCTTCTCTACGGTTCAGTTTAGAAAATGAAATTATTCCCAGCTTTCTGCAGAGCAAAAATGGAAGCATGATATAGGCAGAAAGAGCCAAGGGGCCTCAGCTTGCTCATGGCATAACTGGAAATTAGGACCCTTGCTGCCTGGATTGCTGAGAAGGCTAACCCTGCGAGGAGGCCACACCTACCCCAGAATGCTTCTGCCCTCATGTATAAAACACACCAACTGATTCAAAAGTGGTACCTTTCACCCAGCTTCTCCCCATGATAGCAAGATCTTTCAACTGAATTTCCAGATCTAAAACACCAGTTGGAGCCTGACTCTAATAGCATTTTTCAGTGCATCATAATAGAAATATTGTGTAATTGCTATAAAAGAGACTTTTAAAGTATGATTCCAGTGAGTAGACGTGGGTGCAGATCCTCTGAACCGACCTGATCTCACTCAGTGTCACCCAAGCACAAGCCTGGGTGCAGAAGGGCTCAGGAGAACTTTAAGGGAGTGGAGAGTGGCAGCAACCACTTGGGGCTCTGCAGGTGGACACCCTGGAGTCTGCTGGAGGGACACTTCCATCCGGGGAGCAGGTGGGCAGCGATTCTGCTTCCCAGGCTTTGCAGCAGACTTATAACTCAGCATTATTACCAACCTACCCCAACCCCTGTGCTCTCAGAGACCTTCTACAAACATGTGGGACACCGCGGCCACCAAAGAATGAAGACAGAAGAACAACACGCAAGGTTTCTGCAACTGGACCTCATGAAAGAGCCCGGGAAAAGGGAGTCACTTACACGTCACTCTGGTGGGTATACACTCTGTCAAAGAGGGCTTCAGGAGCCATCCACTTGACGGGAAGTCGCCCCTGCAAGTGAGAAAACATGCAAACCACAGATTAAAACAAGCTCGTGACAGCGGGCTCGAGGGGGCTATGCCCTGTTTAAGAGCTGGTGTTCAGATGGCTTCCGTGGGCCACTTGTCAGGGCAGAGCAAACTCCAACTGGGTCTACGCATAACAGGTCAGCTTTGGGTGCCTAAGAACCTGCCATTTCCTTGGATTCTCTCTGCCATTTATCTCCCCCCAAATAGACACACCCTGACCGGGTCCTACACAAAAACTAACCCAGTAACTTCCAGCCTCTGTTCTTTACTACGCAAGTTCTTAGCAAGGGCCTGTGTGGAAGCCCTAGAGGCTGCTGGTTGTTTTGGATAAAAGGATGTCTACCGAAATTGTCTTCAACATGGCCTACAT
Organism: Aplodontia rufa; assembly: GCA_004027875.1. Lineage (NCBI taxonomy): Eukaryota > Metazoa > Chordata > Mammalia > Rodentia > Aplodontiidae > Aplodontia > Aplodontia rufa. Next base: position 123,589 of record PVKS010001462.1, on the reverse strand, counting down.
TTGCTTCTCAAGAGTGTGTGGCGACACAGCAGAAGGACAGGGATTGGAGGGCGCCCGCTGCTCACTCACATTTGTGGTCTTCTTGTAGTAGTCTATGTTGTTGATGTCTCTGGCCAGGCCAAAATCCGCTATTTTCATCACATTGTTTTCTGTTACCAAAACATTTCTGGCCGCTAAATCTCGATGAATGCACTGAAACCAAGACAGAAGGGAAAGAATTCATTTCAAAACGCCTCAAGAAGCAGAAGAAAGTATGCTCACTTCTTAAAATGCAGACAGAACATACATCTCAAGTCAAAAATTGGTTGTCCTCCATCAGACGCTGGCAGACAAGCCCCAATGGCGTCTCGCAATCGCCCGATGATCGATGGAGTCACCAGCCAACCTGCGAGGGATGAGACCCCCAAACTTCTCCTGCCCACCCCAGACTACAAAGTTGCTGCCCAGCCAGGGTGGCATGCAACTTCCCGGGCCCACCCTCACTCTGGCGCGCTGGTGAACCTCACCCAAGAGCTGCCGATCCCCTGAGACTCAGTGGTGGTGGTGTTTGCCTGGCATGTATGAGGACACAGGTTCAAAGCCCAGCACCATGTGTACAATGAAGTGTTGGAGCAACAAAGGCCACAGGAAAAACTAAAATAAACTTGATTCTCTCTTTCTCTCTCATACTGTCCCTCTCTCTTTGGAGGGAAATAATTGGTGGTCCTATCCTCTCAAAACCCCACTAGAGTTGGAAGATGAAACCAACCGGTCAGCCCAGACGCAACACTGGTATTGATTTTCTAATTAAAAACAAATAAATAAATAAACCAACCAAGGCCACAACCACCCTCTCTTATCTACTGCTGCCTGCACAGCAGTCTTCCTTCCAGCCGCACACAGTGCGTCCAAACCCTCTATCCCAACACTAGCTCTCTCCTGCTCCTTAAACACTTCCGGAAGAGCTGGTTCCGCTCCAACATCACATCTTCACCTCCTGGCCACTCGTCGACACTGCGCCCTGATGCAACTCTGGTCTCAGCAAGGTCCACCGATCACATCTTCAGTATCTCCTTTCCACACACAATGCACTTCCCCGGCCCCTCCTAAGGTGAAGGAAGTGGCCCTTCACTGCTAGACCCAAGTGGCCTTCTAACTTCTCAAGATCTCCCTCTCTGCAGTTCGGACGCTGTGGACTGCATGCTCATTGTTTGAGAGCTGTCCCTTCAATAAGCCCCTCCGTCCCCTTTCTCTTGGCGCACTCTCTTCCTCTCCCTGACCCTCCCGGACTCCCTGGCTAGCTCATCTCTTCCTCTGTCCCTCAAAGTAGAGAAGTACCCCAGGACACTTGTGTGTCTCTATCCTCACATAATGTATAAAATAGTTGCAGATTCCTGTGTCCACCTGTCATGACTCCTCTCCTGGGACCCACGCTCTCATTTTCAACTCACTGAAGGGCATTTCCACATTGACATCCCCCTGACATCTCAAAGTTAAGGTTTCTGGACTCTAATTCTTATCCTTTTCATCTCTCTCAATCAGAAAGGGACACACTGGCATCCTCGCTACTCAAGTTCTGTCCATTCCGACTCCAAAGTGCCTCTCTAGTTTGTCACCCCATTGCGGATCCCACAGTCCGAGCCACGATCGCTGCCTGCTGCCCACTCCTGGGGACTGCCACGCTGCTTGTTCAGCCATTCTTCTGCGCTCCCCATGACATGTGCTTTACATTCAATCACGCCCCTGCCTGGCTCATCTCCTGGCCATTCCCCATCCTTCCAGATCCTCAGTCACCTGAGCTGCACAGGGGCACGGGTGACACTCAATGCTGCAATGCTTGCTTTGGGGGCGCTGAAGGTTCGGGCTGAAGTTTCCTGGTAGTCTCTGGGCGCAGGTCTCACTATTATAACCTCTATACTTCCTCTCCACAAATGAAATGCATGTGTAAGCTGCGTGTGTTAGCTGAACTTCAACATACCACGATTTCATCGAGGTTCGTGGCAATCAGGGTCCTGAATCATCACCCTGTAATTCTGGAAGAGCTAAGGTACAGAAAAGCAAGCAACTAATACCATCAAATGCTTTTAGGCAGGTGCCGGCCCAGGGGAGCTGTCGCACACCCCAGAGTCTCATAGCTCCACCGGACGAGGCTGAAGAGGGGCTGCGTGTAGACAGGCACGTAAAGTCGCCGAACTACTTCGGAAGTACAAGTTATGAAGTATTTCGTGTTGCCTGCACCCCCTAGCTACTCCTTGTGTTCACTTACTTCTGTGGGAGGGCTGAGCTCAGAAACGGGGAGGCAGGAAAGCCACCAAGTCCATGTCCCTGGCCAGACAGGAGCAGGAAATGTGAGCGCTCTGAGCTGTCTGCAGATCCACAGGGCTGGGGCCGCCTTCCGGGTCTGGAGGCCTCTTCAAATTGAACTTCCAAGCCCCGGGCCAAACTCCGCCGGTGGTGTGCTGCCTGCACACATGCACTCTGGGTTTGGCAAGCTGAGTGGTCAGGAGGATTCGGCTTCCCCTGCGCTTGGGCCCCGACCACACATCGGGGCTCAGCTGGGACGGGATGCTGCCTGGGGCCACTGCCACCATCTTGTCTAGCGTGGACTCCCCTCATCCTGGGGAGCTAGGTCACACCGAAAGCCCCGCTGGGCTGAACAGAAGACTTGCAACCAGCGCCAAGAAAAGGAAAATAATTTAAAGCAAGCCAGATCCATCATTTACAGAAAGCTGAGTTGTTCTCCAGCCCCAAGAGCTGACTATTTATATAATTAGGGTCCCGAGACACTTTGGCACTCCCTCTTTCTACAGAAGGGTCGCTAAGGAAGGAAAGCTAACCCCAAGGATCTGCAGCAACCTCAGAGGGCATGGTCACACCTACCTCCTAGATGGGATGATGACCTGCTTAAAAGGAAAATCCAACCTGCGCAGGATTAAAGCTCCAGAAGCTTCACTGGGTGTGGAATCTGGATAAAAATTAGTGTGCGCTGAACTAAAAATAGCGAAGACCTTACAAGTTGTGTAAAGCTCAAACACCCCATTATCCATCACTGCACGCACCCTTGGTGCTATGGCAACGCAGTCACAGGGTGAAGCTTTAGGCGATGACCGGATCAAGAAGGCACCAACTTCATCAGTGGGTTCCTCCATCTGATGGATTAATAACTTGAACGGATCACTGAGTGGCAACTGCAGGCAGACAGCGCATGGCTGGAGGAAGTGGGTGACTGGGGGCATGCCCTGGGGGACATCTTGTCCCCGGCCCTTCCCCTTCCTGCTTCCTTCCTGAGCAGCTTTCCTTCTTCACACCCTTCCGCCATGTTCTGCCTCACCTGGGCCCAGAGCAGTGCTGCAGCCAGGCACTGAAACCTCTACAACCAGGAGCCAAAATAAACCTTTCTTCCACTAAGTTGTTTCTCCCAGGTATCGGTCACAGTGACGAAAGATCAGCACACCTGCATACCCCACACCACCCGCAGCAGCAAGAGGCCAGGCATCTGTGTCATCTGGACATTCCCAGCACCGAGCAGTGTGGCCAGGGATCAGTCTGCTGCGCTGCCCTCACAATTCCAGGACACCAGCAGCAGCTGTCCTCCCGGCTCTGGGGAGTGGGTCTCTAACAAGCCCCCGGGCCTGATCCTTGCCCTGCTTCCTCATGGTCTATCTTCTCCCTGCCTTCAGCAATGAACCTTCCTGTTTTGGAAGCAGGCGCCCCAGGCACGCATTCTGAAGATCTGCATCCCCTTGACACGGATTCTCTAGAGCTTTGAACCAGGGGCTTTGGAACCATGCAATGCCCGAGGAAACACAACTGACCCTGCGAAGCTGGGCTCTTTTGCAAAGGAAAGGAGTGAGCTCAGCACGTTAGGAGCTAAAGCCCTGGCATGGGGATGCTCCCTGGTTCTGCTTGCGTGCAGAGAGATGGACACGGCTGGGGCAAGACCTACAGACCCAGCGACGGGACCAGCCACTTCACTCTGTGAGCCTCGAGATCTCATCCATACATAAGGACAGTGATTCTGCCACGCCTGGGCCCAAAGCTTTCTTCCTCAGTCAGCATCCTCACTTACACACCAGGATCTGAGCCCCACCTGACGCAGAACTGTTCTGAGGGTTATGGGGGATACTAAGCCAAGTGTTTGCCACCACGCCAGGCCAACCGTGGGCTCTTAGGGTGATTACTGATTAGAAATAACAACAGCTACTACTGTCACAGCACTGTCTACGAGGGTGCTCCCATCCTTCCATCCTGTCAGCCTAAAATACACCCATCCCACATTCTGCAAAGGCCACTCGACCCCTAGATCTGGTCCCACCACAGTGAGCAACGCCCAGTGGGTGCACACGACCAGGTGGCACAAGGCTGCCGCTGGCTTGGCAACCAGACCCAACAATGGTGCTTCTCTCCATGTTCTGAGGACTGGTTCCAAGAGTTGTTTGAGCCAGAAGGGGCCTATGGTGGGTCCTCGCTCCCTGGGGCGAGGGTGTCCATGCCAGCGAGATGGCACACAGCTTGCTTCCTGAAACCCTCCTAAAGGGCCTCTGCAAACTGCATCCCTCCCAAGATTCAGCCAGGGCCCGCTCAGCCTCCAGTCTCCTATGCTTTTCACCAGTCTTGGGATCTGAGTCTCCCCCAGGGTTCAACTCCAAGCCTCTCGTCCTCCTCTTCTAGACTCCTCTTCAAATCACCTTTCTCCGCAGCCTTCCCATGGCCTGCCCAGTCCACGGAGCTACGCTGCAGACTGTTGTCTGACACTTCCTTTGAATGGCTCTCAGATTTCCACCAAAATCCATCCCCATCCCTGCCTCCCAATTCCCAAGTCCTCCTCACCTTGGGAAGCTCTACCACACTCAGTTTCTCAAGCAGGAAATCAGGAGCCAACCTTGGCACTCCTCTCCCTGTACCTAATCAGGTCACCAACTGTCCCAGCAGCAAAATCAAACTCATAACTCCTTTCTATGTCTGGGGCCCAATAAACCCTGGTTCAAATCCACATCACCTTCCGTAGGGACTTGGCACATTCCATCAGCTACGCAGGTGACAGGAAGGGCCATCACCCATAAAGCACACACGTGGCTCTACTAAGCTCCTTTAGCAGTTCCTGACAGCACCAAGGGCCAAGTCCAGGGTCCCTGCATGGGCCTTAAGGTCCGGCTTGACCAGAGTCTGATCACACTGTTGGCATCTCAGGGTTTTACACACTAATTTTTACTCCCACATAAAATGCCAGTCTCTCTCATTATCACTCATGGCTCCTGGCCCAGGGCTAAAGCCAGTCCTCCCACCATTGTGCACCAGCAGGTGGGTTCAAACATGCCTATCCCATCTCCCACCTAGGAAGAGCTGGGAGTCACCACGCCCAGAGGAGTTACCAGACTGTGGGCAGGCAGACTGCCCTCCCAGAGTTCTATCTGAAATACTGCAAATATTTCAAAACATTTCAGAAAAATTGACCAGTGTGGTAACTAACCAGGATCACCAAACTTACTATGCTTACCTGCTTGCTCTTTCTCTCCATATGGCTCTGCGCGTTAGATTTCGTGAACATTTCGCATCTAAAATCTTCAGCATTTACAGGATGAACATCCCTAAGCCAGAAATCTAAAATCCAAAACTCTTTTCTTTTTTCTTTTTTGGTACTAGAGATTGAACTCAGGGTGTTTAACCACTGAGTTACATCCTCTACCCTTTTTATTTTTTGAGACAGGGTCTCATTAAGTTGCTTAGGGATTCTCTAAGTTGCTGAGGCTGGTTTTGAACTTCGATCCTCCTGCCTCAGCCTCCTGGGTCGCTGGAATTACAGGCATGCGACACCCTGCCCAGTCAAAAAAGTTGCACACCATAAAACTGTCTTATGCGCAAGATTAATAAAAATGCTGTATTTGTTACCTTCAGGCTATGTATATGTGTATTTTGTGTTTAGATTTGGGCCTTATCCCCAAGATAACATTCAGCATATGCTAATATTCCAAATTCTGGGGGGGAAAAATCCAAAATCTGCATCACTTATTTTGTATAAGGGCTACTAGAACTGTCTCCCACCTTAAAACAACTGCACTGCCGCCGCCTCCAAATTCAACTGTGATACGGTTATGTTATCTCAGACACGGTCCATGTTCAGGTTTTCATTGTTCACGATGTCGTTTGTGACAGGTGGTCCCCCACCTCCCCCAGCCCATGGAACCAAGACCACACTTTCATGTTTGGTTGCTGTCTTTTGAACCTCCTTTACTCTGGAAAGATCTCTTAGCAAAGTCTTCTGTGACTTTGACATTTTAAAGCAGTGTCTTGTTAAATGGCCCTCATTTTGGGTTTCCTGATGCCCAAGATGTTCTGATTAGCAAACTCCCTGCTGATGCACACACACACAAGCACAGAACTGAAAACTGTTTTAGTTCATTTCCCCAAATCTATACACTTGAAGATTGTACGGGAGCGGGGAGATCTGGAAAGGTCCTGAGCTCTGGGCTCTTCACAAAACTAAAAAAATAAAAAAACCTTAAAATAACTTAAAAAATCAAAACAATCCCCCCCCACACACACACACACACAACAAAGGCCGAACCCGTGGTAACTCTGGTCCACATTCCCACACTGCAGAGAACTGGGCTGTGGCACAGCTATCCCCAAGTCCATGTGCTCTGCAAGATCTGACAGGGTCATCTCAACTCATCAGACTCGCAAGGCCCCTGTGGGGATCCAGTCTGTGACTCTTCACACAGCCAGGTGACAGAGGTCCACACCCAGCTGGGGACCTTGCCTTTCTTGGGAGCATTCCTGATGCTGCACCCCGTTTCCCAGAAGGGAGGAGTGGAGCCCACGGCTCTGTACCCCCTCCTCGGCTGTGGGCTGGGGAAGGGTGTCCTAGGTCCCGTGGAATGCCCCTAAGCACATCTGGGTACCTGCTTAACTGCTTCCAGAATAACGCGCATGTTTCAAGTTCCATTGTAAATGGCATGCTTGGAATGCCAGCCATTTACCTCAGGGGACCTGGCCAACTTCTGACCACAGAAGGTCACTGGCCAAAGGAGCCAAAATGAACTCAGATATCCAGGGCTGAATGTTACTGCTAAAATACTCTTTCACTCGATCTTTATTCTTGGACTATTTAAGGCCACATCAAATTCAAAATCCTAAATACAGCACCCCAAGTCTATGTCCTCAAACTCTACCACAAAACAAATGAAGCCACAACAAAAAACCCTCACATCAGAAACAGGCAACACCTGGAGCCAGCCACTGTCCACCTGGAGAGCTGCCTTCCCTGGAGCGTCAAACCCAGCCCCGACTCAGGGAGGAGACATCTTTCCTGCTCATCTCTGCAGAGCTGCCCTGCGTTTATGAGGCTGCTTTGCTCTTTAGAGCTCATTACACTCGACTGTGCACAACATCATAAATACCTTCCAGGCTGCAGCAGACATGCAAGGGCTTGATCGAGCAAATGGGCACATCCCAGCCGCCTGGCTGCTTCAAAGACACTTTTAACTGGCGTCGCCCCGGCCAAGAAGAACGTGAAGCACTCACTTTTTGGGAAGCCAAGTACTCCATGCCTCTGGCCAGCTGGTAGGTGCACGACACCAAGTCCTTGAAGGTCATCTGCTCCTCGGGCACGCGGTTGATGTCATAGGAGTACTCCATGCCGGGTGGCCTGCGGGCTCGGAGGTACTCCCGGAGGTTGCCTTTCGAAGCGTACTCCACTATGACGTACAGTGGTCCTGTTGACAGAGAGGACACGCTTCCTGAGGCACGGGGCCAGGATCTGCTCGGGGGCAACTCGGGCCTTTCCCACAGCATCCAAGGTGGCACCCAAGGTGGCTGGCACATCATTTCCGCAGTGCTGGGGATGGGGGCCCAGGGGCTCCTGTGCGCTGGGCAAGGGCGCTCTGGCTGAGCCACACTGCCAGGCCAGGTTGGTGTAAATTTTTACATGCAGAATGTTCTAATCCCTTCAAAATGATAATCAACATTTGGTCATGGCATCCTCAAAAGGCTTCCAAGAAATAAAAGACAAAAAAAAAAAAAAAGAAGAGAGAGGAATAAAAGACAGACAGAACCTGCCACTCCCTTGACTGGGAAAAAAAAATTTTTTTTGGTACCGGGATTTAACCTAGGGGCACTTAACAACTCAGCCACATTCCCAGGCCTTTTTTTATTTTTTTAATCTATTTATTTTTTATCTTGAGGCAAGGTCTTGCTAAGTGGCTCAGGGCCTCACTCAGTTGCTGAGGCTGGCCCTGAACTTGTGATCCTCCTGCCTCAGCCTCCCAAGTCACTTGGATTATAGGTGGGTGCCACAATGCCCAGCTTCCAAAACTATATATAACTTTTAATCACAGAAATGAATAGTACAGAACTCTGCTATATTTCGCTTACACTTTATCCTTGAGGAGCCCATTCCTCTTCAAGGCTGCATATATTCTATCGTAGAAACACAACACTTCACCTGCTTTTCTGCCTTAGTGAGCACTGAGGTTGCTTCCAGGACTCCCCCATGTGAAGAGCAGGCAAGGAATGTGGCTACACGTGCTTCCTCCTACAGATCAACTTCATGGCGTGGGCGGGGAGGCTGGCAACCCAGAGCCTGCAGGCCAAACCTTGCCCACTGCCTATCTGGGTCATTGAATTTTGTTGGCACACAGCCAGTCCATTCGTTTCTGCACTTTCTAAGGCTGCTTTCCCAGTACCACGGCAGGGATGAGTAGTTTACACCAGGACCACAAGGTTCACAGAACGCTAAAGTATCAACAATTGCTCTTTATAGAAAGAGGTTGCCCATTCTCATAGAGACCTCATGGAAAAGTTTCCAAGTCAAATGCAAGTCAAATTGGCTCCCCAGGTGCCAGCCAGAGTTCAAAGGCAGCAGCCAGGGACTCCCTCCAATAGGGAAGAGGCTCCTACATACTCCTCTTCCTCTTCCTTCAAAGCTACTCCTGAGAGCCCAGCCACTGAGGGCCCACAGCAGCAGGGGATGCCCAACCCATACTGTACGGGAAGAACTTCTCAACCAAACGTCGGGCCTCCTTTTGACAGATTTCTCTTCATAGTTACAAAAACACAAGGAGACTGCCTTCTATAAAATGTCCTCTAGGTCATGACCTAAAGACAGTGGGTCCTGATTTCCACCTCTCCCCAGCCCCCAGGCATAGAGTCCCCTTTTGTTCCTGGCTAGGAACGTCTTTCAAATGGCATTTTAAAGAAAACAGAAGATGCACCCGAGGTGCCCCAGGACCCAGCTCTCGCCCACAGGGTGTCTGGAAGCATGTTCCTCCCACTCACCATCCTGCGTGCAAGCTCCAAGAAGGTTAATGATATTTTTGTGTTTTCCAATCATCTTCATCATCTCCATCTCTGACACCAGATCAGAAAGGTCCTTCTCCGTGGCATCATCTATGATCATTAAGTGGATCACAAATCAGGTGGTTTCCTCCAACTTGTGGGCTGTCGCTATTAGCAGCCAAACTCTTGGTTGAAATGGCATGCAATTGCATTGTAGAACCTGGGAGGACTTCATTTCATCAATGATGGGACAACAGCCCAGACAGGCGAGTGCCCTGATCCAAATTGAGGAGCTCTCTGGGGTCACCAGTCAGGGTCAAAACATAGACCCATGACACCAAAGCCAAGTCTTCTGAAGCAAACTTTACAAACAGAGTGTTCCCTCTGCTGTGAATAGCCCCATCCTCTGCCCTATCTACAGAATCTTAGAGAACACGTCAAACTTTATGGTACTCAAAAGCAACTCCGAGGACTACAGAGAAGAAAACACCATAGGAGCATTTTCAATCACTACAAGATTTTCTCCAGGGCAAGAATCCATAACTCACACCCCAGCAGCCCTTGGGACATTCGAAGCTGGTTCAGGAGGGACCCGGCCACTGTATTCATGTGCACTGTGAGTGGGCAGATGGCCACGGCTCTACTGGCTACTCAAAGGGGCTCCAATTCCCATTTTTCAAAAAGAAACTGCTTCTGCTCTGTAACTTCAAGCAAGAAGAGCACGTTCCACACCCCAAGAATAGACCTCTCCGCCGGGAAACCACAGAAACCCTTGGTGTCGGACCTCCTGAGATCCTTACGATAGGATTTTTAATGTGTCCCTTCACTGTAACCTTTCTCATACAAGAACACCTCGGGAGCATAAGTTAATGGTTAAAGGTTTTGTAAGCTCCTAGGAAGCAGCGTTCAAGGGTTGGTGCAGGTACATTCTGACTCCCACGAGTACAACAGACATGCACATCTCACACAGCTGTTCCCACGTCCCTGGGGCTCTGCAATAGCTCCCCATCCTGTTAGCTCCTTTTTAGCATCTAAGTGACTCCCCCAGACAGTAGTCATTCCTGCTGGGCTCCTTGCGAAGAAAGCTGTCCTGCTCCCTGCATCTCCAGCTCCCTCTTAAAATGCCCATTTCTGTTCGTGAGCTTAAGTTTTAGTCCTGAAGCCATCGTACCGACCCCTGATCTAAATCCATCAATTAGGAGTGGATACTTTCTATGCCCATAAAACACAGAGGGAGCGAAGAATCAGTCACCTATGGGAGCCCAAGAAAAACTCAACCTGGGCGGCTGCCGCTTGCTCACAAAACTGGCTTTTTTTTTTTTTGCAAGTACACATAGCTCAAGATAAATAGTCTGTCTAAGATGCTGATTTATCCTGAAAACTCCTCAAACTCCAGGTCAACTATGTGCTCTTTGACCCTCTCCCATGACCGAGTTCACAGGCCACAAAAAGCTTTCTTGATAAGCCGCTCCACCATCCCCACCCCGCGGCCTCCCCGCTCACCTTTCAACATCTTCACCGCCACGGTGACCGCCTCCTTGGGCTTGTCTTTGTCGATTCCCACCGCTTCAGCCATGACCACTTGCCCAAAGCAACCTTCCCCCAGGGGCTTGCCCAGTGTCAGCCTAAAAGTGTAAATAGGGGATTAGCACACCACATCTGGCCGGGGGCACAGCGAGGCAAATTCCAGAACTAAATATAACAATCTTTCAGCAGCTTGCAAAAGCATGGCGTGTTTGTCATATGGAACTAATGAGACTTGGGGTACACACGCGCTGGGCTATTTTCTTAGTGACGTTTTAGAGAATGTCAATTACTGGTGGGACAGCTATTGAGTTTCACATTTGCATTCTCGATTTCTTTTCTTTATGGAAGGAAGTTACTTTTGTTAGCGAGGTGGTCAGCGCCCCCACCCCCCGAGTGCCAACAATGAGGTGCTCTGGATCTTGAGCCAATTAGACATTTATAATTTAGAACGTCTCAAAGAAAAAAAAATATTAAGACCCTTCTTGTTTTCTGTCCCTATAAAGTGGCAGCTTTAAAATCACTGTTATTCAAATTCCAGTGGATTTTATGGTCACATTCCTTGCCAAGTTATATAGGATCTGAATCTTAAGATGTGTTCCACGGAATCTTTAATTTTTCACTAAAAGAAGAAGAAAATTCTAGAAAACTGGGGATGGGGGACGCTGTTTTTGACGTAAGTTTAGAGATTCTTATGACTACCTGAAATTAGCAAGTAAGAAATTCTGAAGTGAGCCCGCAAATTACATTTCTACGCTCAAAAGCTCTGTGCCCATTATACCAATGGCCACACACTGCCCTTGGGCATTCCAGAAACTAGCAGAACGCAGCCTTTGGAATGCTTCGGAATGGGGTCTCTTAATCATGACAGCAAAACACTGAGCTGCTATTAGGAAACGGTATTTATGGTAAGTACACAATGGTTTGCAAAAGTTCAGGGGAAAAAAAACGAAGAAATGGAAGGCAGGGTATGCCATGCTGAGGTCATCCTGTTTCCATCCAGAACTAAAATTAAATTTAACATCTTGGCAGAAAATAAACATTTGCATTGGAAAAATGGCTAATTTATGCCCTACTGCCCTGCTACTACAAGCATAACAATTCTTTCTTTGTATAAATTCTGCCTCCGATGTAATAAACGGCTTCTAAATAGCCTTCATTCATTGGAAATCTGCTCCACCTATGTTTCTACTGAACACTGCTTGGAAATGCCCAGCACTCAGATTTTCCACACTTGGGGTACCCCTGGGTGGGAGGGAGTTAACAGTTCAGCACACACAGACGCCCACTGTGTCACACTGGTGGCGAAAACTACAGACTGAGCGCAGGCTACAAGTTCTTCACATGTGATCACAACTCCTGAGCTCAGCCCTACACATGCAGGAATGTGCACGAGAACCCACCTATGTATATAATCCCACACAGCCAGGGGCTGGCCAGGTTCACGAGAAACACCGTTTCCCCCTCCGCACGCTGCAGGCAAAGAAACCACTCTTTGTGTCCTCTCTGGTGCCTCACCAGCACACGTCCAATAACCATGCCTTGAATGAATGAGTGAATGAATGGTGTTTTCCCTACAGTACACAAATAAACTGGAAATTGCTTCCATTAGTACTCTAATTGAATGATACCAAGACGATTATTCGGTTCTAGCTAAATTGGCTGCTGGAAAAGGTAACTGATGTGAAATTATGGAAATCAAAATCACCAATGATGAGTAAGCTCTCTCTCTCCCAAAGACAGCAGTCTCTGGAAAAGCTGTGGTTTTCCAAATACGTCTACGTGTATTAGAGCAGCGTATATTAAGTGCATCTCCCACATGATCTCAGGGAGACACTGCGAATGTCAAGACAAACGGGGTGACTGCTCACAAGCAGGTCGAGAGCTCACTCCAACTTATTTGATGGAGAAATAGAACCAGCACTTCCACTTCCACGACTCTGGAGCTGTTCAGACTCTAATTACTACGAGTACCCCAGAGTGACCAGCCAGTTTTCCAGGGAGCTCCACTTCAGAAGATGGGGCTGGAAGACGGGCTCTGCCTAGAGGTCAGGGGCTGGCAGCTCACGACTTGGCCCACTGGCTCTGTGCCTAGCACAACCATCTTGCAGAGGGTTTGCAGTTGAGAGCTCCCAGGTACCAAGACATGAATGGAAATGAAAGAAGGACTCCCATGGCCAAGAACTGTGCTCAGCCCCAGAAGGTGTGCACCATGACCCTCATTTTACAGGAACAGACTTCAGAGAAGCCCGTGACACATTCAAGGTTGCCCCGTCACCAACTGGCAGAGTCCAGATCCAAAACCAGCCCAACAGAGCCCCAAAGTACATGAACTTGTTCAAGCAAGACCAAGAGATACACAGCTCCCAGCAATGACTTCAAGAAAGCCCAGGTGGCAGCCCCTTTTGAAACATCTCATTGTAAGACCTGCATACATCCCATGAGGACAATACCACAAACCACAGGAGCCAGATATTAGGTACCGTTATCTGACGCTTACATTAATAAACATTAGCAACAGCAGCACTGGGTGAAGATCCTAGAGGCAATTTAAATTTACACTCCAGTTTCTCCCAAAAAACAAAAATAAATAAATAAACCAGAGAACAATAATTTTTTAGTAAGGAAAAGGCAGAACATAAAATCTGCTTTATAGATCGGATCATTCCGCTTTTATTTCATTTGACTGGTTTTGAATTGTCTCGAAATTTTAAAAATGATAACCAGATGCCATCCTGTTTGAGAACAAGCCAGGACTTTGTAACCAATTTAAAAAAAAAAATTATTTTCTTTTCCAGTTGTTATCTAGAAAGACAATCTCAACTCCTCACTCCTGTTGACATCAGAGCAAGAACTTTGCAATTAAAGACCACAAGATCAATATCCATTCAATAGTCCTATTTCTATCCAAGTTTCCATTCAAGGATGCACCCAACGGAAGTACTCACTTATCTCTGGGGAACTCCCATTTTGGGTCCTCTGGCAGCTCATACTCGGAGACTCCTGCCAGCATCGGGGTGTCAGCCGCTGAGGACAGACGTGTCGTTATCCTCACCAGTGGGGTATTGGAGTTCATGGAGGAGCTAGACTCTGCAGAAACCTGTATACAAAATGCAAAGACAGATGTAATCCTGGCTCCACCTGCGAAGGCTGGAAGGCAGCTGGGACCCAGCCAGAGTCTCAATTCTCAGAAAGGGGCTGAAAAGAAGCCACAGATCAAAATGGAAGCCACTGGATTCTGATTCCTCTGTCCCTCATCTACACAGCTCTAAGATCGGATTTTCAAAACAAAATTTTTACATAAGTCTGATCAATCTGTGAAGTCTTCTCTCTCCTGATTCTTCAAGATCGTCACTCTGGGACATGCAGGCAGACCTCACAGCTTGTTGCTGCCTTTGCCTGCACCCACACCTGTACTGCAGCCCCCCAGTAATCAATCTCCTCTCAGATGTGCTCCTTCCGGACCAATTTTGGCTCATGAAATTTCACTGAAACTTCCAGGAAATGAATTCTTCTATTTTTCCTCTGTCTCTGGGAAGCTAAAGCAGAGCATCTCAAAGAAAGAGTTCTAGGACCCGAATGTGGAAGACGTTCCAGGAGCTCCAAAACCCCTTTATTCAAGGTAACCCCAGACACTGGGGGCCATTCTGTCTCTCCCCAATCCTTCCAGAAACCTGTTGGTGCCCAAGCCACTGGATAAGAACAAGCTGCCTCTTGTCCACTTCAGCTTCAGAAACCAGTGCACTGAACAAGAAAAAGAACCAAGGGAAAGAGACACACCTTCGTTCTCAGCAACCCCAGCCCCCGCCCACCTGGAGCATGCAGTGCTCTCCTTTACCCTAATCCACTTCAGTCTGGTGGGTGTCCTTTAAGGAAGACCCACGCAGAGCTGACCCGAAGGCCACCTCTGGTATGATGCAAAATCACAGGCTGGTCACAGCTCTCAAACACTCCCTTAGTCTAAACAAGATTTGACCCAAGAGAGTCTGAATGTGAGGTTAAACAGGAGCCACCCAAGCAGCCCACCAAGGCCCCTGGCTTTTGTCTCCCATGAGGGTTGACAGTAACCCCAACTATACTTGCAAACATCTTCACAGCGAGTTGGCAAAGGCTGAGTCCAGATGAACAAATTTGGTTGGGGGGAACTTTTACAAGGTAGATCTTGGACTCGTCTCATAGGGAACCAGAGATCCTGCACACCCCCATCCTATTCCTACCACTGTCCTATTCAGAAAGTCTCGATTCTCTCCTTTTAAACCCAGACTACCCTTAAGACAGGTTAGAAACTCAAAAAGATACTTAAGAATGAATGAGGGCAGAGCTTAGTTGAGAAATCAGAAATTGTTTCCAGTATTAAAATCAACCTGCAGGCTAATGCCTAACACAGAATTCTATCTTTTAAAATGTCTGAGAACATTTCTAGCCTCCTGAGTAGTCTTTGGGGCAGGGGGAGCTATTGCTCAAGTTTACTATGCAGGTATCATGAGTAATGTTTTATTCACTGTGCCATATCAACACTTAAAATGAAAGGAGAAAAAGAAAAACAAAGAGGGAAATTTCTGGAGGTGAGAGCCTCACACCCAAGCACCTAAGGCACAAATGCAAAAGGCAGAACAAGCAGGAAAAGAGGAAAGAGTGATGTATGAGCTCCTGTAGGGCCGCTCCTGCTGCCCGCCGAGGTCACAGTCCAAGCAGGAGCCCTTCCCAGGGCACAGCAGGCGATGACGACCAAGTCCCTCCATAGTCCATGTGACAGCCCACCTGGCTGCGGTGGGCTGACCTCACCTGCAGAACCTTGAGAGGTCATCAAGTTTCCAGTTTCCACTGACCACACATCCCGAGCTTCGGCCACAGAGAGGGGCTCAGGAGGATTCGAGAATGATTTCAGCCAAATGATGCTTGTCTGGTCTTTCCTTCCACCTACAGCATTCTGCACCACGGCTACACGTTGAGCTTGCAGCAGGTACAGAAGGGACCCGGTGTTTTCAAAAATATAAAAAGATCTTCTGGCAAAAAAATCACTACTGGTTGAAGTGGAAGCTTGTGCTTGAAGATCACAGGCAAGAAGTTCCAGCCAAACTAGTAAAAGTCGGCCTAGCACTGAGACAATACAGGCCCCGAATGGCCAGGGTCCAGCAGATTCTGCAGCCAGCACGCATTGCAGGACCACCAGCGTAGACCCTCACCAGGGGACACTGGAGTTCCCAGAATCATGCTGTTGGGCTGCACTGCGTGCTGCCGTCCTCCATGGAGGACGGGAAAGCGATTGGGAAACCGCTGGCAGCTGAGTGCCGATGACGTCATCATCCAGAAAGCAGAGGCACGTGCAGCCTCTGGGCCTTGTCCCCGAATATCAGCACACCGAGGGAGGCTGGGGACACACGTGGAGAAAGCAGCCTTCCCAGGGAGAGGCTGAGCCCACAGGCGTTTACAACAACTTTGGAAGGGCATCCAAGAGACTTAGTCACCTTTGCGGGAGAGAGGGCTGGAGGAGAGGCCAGAAAATAGGCCTCGCTTCAGAACCTTCTAGACCATTTTATTACCGTGTGTATTCCTTTTATGTTTTAGAAGAAGCACTTTCGTTTAAAAAATATATTTCTTTTAATAATAAGGATATAAACTGAGGCATGAGGATGCGAACGAAAGCAGAGGGCACGCACCCACTCTGAAGCGAGGAGCAGGAAGATGGTCGCTTTTGCTGCTCTCTTCTTGGGCGAGGTCCACTTCAGGTCATCTCTGTGGTCTTGGATGAGGGTACTCTGGTGAGCATCCACAGCCATGCCTCCTGAGTCACTGCTGCCACTGCCTCGGGAAGGCCACATCCCCCAGCCCACTCAGGGTTCAGGCTACAGCTCCACTTCACCACTCCTAAGCCTGGGTTCCTCGTCAGTTGAACAGGAGGCCACCCAGCTCCACCTCACGGTTAACACGAGGCTGGGGTGGGGAGGGGAGCAGCCGTGTGCTGGCTGCAGAGCCAGGCGCTCAGCAAGAGCTCAGTGCAACACCCCAGGGCTCCCCAGCATCTTGGGCATCAGCTGTACACAGATCCCCGTGAGCAAAGACGGCAATGCGCTCTGGACCCTCGGAGCCTCGGGCTGTTCTGTGTGTAGGCTGTGTGCAGGACAGGACGTAACCTAAAGGGCACGATGGAGTTGGGACAGAAGGCCTCTGCTTCCAGCCAGGTGGGACAGGGCTCCGGCAAGCAAGAAATGAAGAATCCAACAGTCGGAGGAGAGTCCCAGGGTAGGAGGGAGGACAGCTAAGGGTAACACAGTCCTAGGGGCCATCAGGACATCAGACTGACATTAACTGCTCTACAGTGGACCGGGGACCCACAGGGGTTCTGCACCCACAACCCCACGCGCACCTTCCCCCGAACATGGCATCTCCACCAGGCTGGGAAAGCTAAATCGAATAAGAAATGGAAAACCTTTATAAACGCGTGTTTACATATGGGAAGTTTGTTCAGATGCAGTGTAGAGATTCAGATTAAATGTACAAATCTGGAAAATGCTTTTGTTGTGAAGACACAAAGGGGAGAGAAAAGGATGAAAATGCCCCCCAGTATAAAGAGGTACAGAACTGATTGCTCTGTCTAGGTTCATCTTAATTTTACCTCCATGCATTTTTACTATGCTTTTAAAATCCCCTCCGGGACTGTAAAATATCACCGGCGTTCCCTTCACTCCTTTCCTCTGGAAGCAAACCTGTTTGGAGGGCTGGCGCCACCCCAGCTGGCAGGTCCCCAAGAGACCCCGTGTTTTAGGGGGTCCTGTCCTTGGAACAGAGGCCCTGTGCCCCCGTGGAAGTCCTTCTCCTTCAGCACTATGAGATCATCACTTTTCTTCCTTTTTCACAAAATCGTAATTCCCACTGTTAGAAATCCTTCAGTCCCTACCTAGAAACTCCAATTCTGATTCTGCACTTTCCTTTCCAACCCATCTTTTAAAAAAATTGTTAGAGAGAAGTTTCTTGTAAACAATAAATGCTAACGTTAGTAAACTGTCTCCCCACTCGAATCTTGGCAGGCACTTTAAAAAAAAAAAAAAAAGCATGTATTTTCACAGTCTCCAATTCAGCTTCCTTACTTTCCGGAATCTCCCTTTACCATGTGCCATAAATCAAGCTTTGAACTAAATGTGCTTTTCGTATAGTTCCACAGTACATATGGGAGATTAAGCAAGGAAGTGGGGTTGATTATTTTTCCCTTTTCTTTTTAAAGGGCCACCAAGAAATAGAACTATCTCCTTGTACTAGATCAAAGCCAACACCTAGAGGGGACTCACAGGGAGGACAGGAGGGGACACAGGGTGCATCCTGGTGACTTCTGAGGGCCCACAAGCCCTGGCTGCAGCCTGCCCAGGAGCTCTCCCACCTCAGGCTGTGGCCAGCTTCCTGGACCAGAACAGGCCTGGGGATAGCACTTCTGCCACAGCCTGCCCACTGCGACCTACTGGCAGCCAGACGCTGACACTACATCCAACTGGGGGGCAGCATAAAGCTCCCCCTCCATAACAAAATTTAGGTAATCAGGCAAGACATTTATCTGACACTGAGCGTCTCCCTTAACGAGCCTCCACCTCCCCCAGACTCTTGAGTAACCCGTGAGAGCAGTGACGCACCCGCCCAGGGCAGCCTGCTTCTAGTTAGAAGGCCCTGTCAGCACAGTCCTGGCCAGACTCAGCCAGGCCGCTGTCCTTCAGAGGCTGGGAGAGCAGAGCCGCCAAGCAGGGGCAGGGGAAGGCAAGGTTCCACACAAGAATGCAGACCCCAGGGAGGTCATCCATGACCATGCACAACACCAAAGGCTTTCTGGAACCCACAAGGTTTCATGAGAAACTGGATTGCCTGTTCCACAGAGAATTTTCCAAGATTATGGTGTCCAGTTGCCAGGTAACAAGCAAGCTTTTAGAAGCAGAACCCCCTTCTAGAACAACTTCCTTCTAGAACAACTTCCTTCTAGAAACAGAACCCCATTCTAGAACAAGTCCCTTCTAGAACAACTCCCTTCTAGAGGCAGAATCCCCTTCCAGAACAACTTTCTTCTAGAACCAGAACTCCCTTCTAGAACAACTTCCTTCTAGAAGCAGAACCCTTCTAGAAAAACAACTTCCTTCTAGAAGCAGAACTTCCTTTTAGAACAACATCCTTCTAGAAGGAACACTCTTTCAGAAAAACAAATTCCTTCTACAAGCAGAACTTCCTTCTAGAACAACTCCCTTCTAGAGGCAGAATCCTCTTCCAGAAGAAAGTCCCTTCTAGAACAGCTCCCTTCTAAAGGCAGAACCCCCTTCCAGAAGAAGTCCCTTCTAGAACAGCTCCCTTCTAGAAGCAGAACTCTCCTCTTAGAGGTGGAGCCCCCTTCTAACAGAACTCTCTTCCAGAAGTGGAGCTCCATTTGGTTTGGTGTGATCCAATGACCGTCAACACCTGGCTCCTGAGTCACGCACTCCTCTCCTCCCCGTCATCCACTCCTGTGTCCCCTGGAGCACATCATTTGCCTCAAAGGTATCCTTAAAGAAGATACCTGGGGTGTTTCCTCTGGTTTTTACTCCGTCATCGGTGGCTGAGAGAGTGAAACTCAAGTCTGAGCACATGCACCCCGCAGCCTCCTCAGGAGGGGCTGGTGGCTGTAGGCGACAGTGTGAGCCACACAGGTTGTGATGCATCTGGACAACATCAACTCTAAGGCCTCCATCCTGCCTCAGGCACACTCTGGCTGGAGAGACGGGAGGTTAAGTGCTCACTGAAAACCCTCCTCAGTGGACCTGGCACAACCCCTCCTCCCCTTTTGCACCCACCCGGCTCCACCACCATCCCCCAGGTGACTTGCGGACATCACAGGAAGAGAATCCCTCTCCTCAACTCATGGGAGCACACAGGCTGCTTCTCCGTGGCCACCGGTTGGCTGTTCTGCCGGGTTGCAGAAAAGCCAACAGGCTCACAGAGATGTCCCCTCTGGGTGGGCAGCTGTGGGTCCCAAGTATCAGGCCAAGTGCTCCGAGAGCAGCGGGAGATGAGCAGTGTCCAACCCCTGACCCAGTGAAGGGACCTGCCACACACCATCTGCCTTTCCCCAAGCATCAAAGTGCATAAAAAGTCTCAAAAACTTCAATTCCTGGAAAATGATCATAAGAAATTCCTTCTTCAGTACTAGAAAAAAATCTTTTTGTCTCAAAAAAAAAAAAAAAAAAAAACAGATGAAATGTCTTAAAACCAGCAAGTCCAGTGCAGATTAGTAAATGTCAAAAGGAAAAACTCACAAGAGGATCACAACACCAATCTTCCTCCTCCTATGAGGATGGCAGAGAGCACTCACTGAGGGACAGATTGCTTGGGACAGAGTCAGGCCTAGAAGAGTCTGGGTGTGATCTGTGTCACACAGGAGGCAGGTGAGAAGGAAGGAGCCTTCTGAACCCCTGGGGGCAAGAGTCCTGCAGACATCCCATGACAGGCCCCTCTCTCCAGGAGGCATGCTTGGCGTCCCTGAGGGCTTTGCAGGGCTTCTCCCAGCATGGTCCAACGACCCTCTCTATCCAGGCCCTGGGCGGCATCTCCCCCTCTAAGGGGGTTCTCTGTGAACAACTAATAACAGACCCCATTTTACATACCAAAAGAGTTGGGGGGCTGTCAACAATCCCCAAATAAATGAACCTCCCAGGGATGTTTGTCCACTTCCTGTTTCTCTGGCACACTTGCCCCTGTCAAACACAACGCAATTACATTTCAAGTAATGGCCCCCAAATAACCTGGAAGCCTTGCGTGCAGCCAGGGTGACTGAGCACAGCCATCTACGAGGGAAGGAGTGGGGAGGACCCTGCTTCCCCGGGAGAAAACAACCATCCTAGGCACAGATGTACAAAGAAGGGAAGTCATCTGGTCAGGGGCAGAGGAAAACTCGGTGGCTACAGCTGTGTCACAGTGATTTCAAGGGCATCTTCCTCTTTCATGTGAAGTAAAGAGAACACCATCAAAACAGTTGCAAAAAGAAATAATGATTTATGATTTTACAGTTAACTCTTACTCAACTTAGGCTTGGACTCTGCTAGAAACTGGCCCTGGCCCCATCATTGCTTCTCTGGATCCACAAATGACAGTGCTATCATTCAAAAACAGCACTCTTGGTGGCAGAAGTGACCCAATGGGCCCCTTTCCCTCTATGCTCTTGGCACAATTTGATTATCTGCCCATACTTGACACAAACCCCAAATTCCACCCTCAGTCTCCACAAAGACAGACTTGCTGGGGACATGGTCCAAAGAAGTTAGCAAGGACCCATTCAGCCTGGAGATTGGAGCTGAGGGCAGCCAGATCCACACCGAAACTGGTGCTGACCAGCTGGTCCCTTACCCTCCCCAACACCTTGTCCAAAAAATGCTACGGCTGCCTAGGACCCAGGAGAGCCAATGCTGGGCTAAACCCAGAGCTTCTCAAAGCGCTTTTAGAATCACCTGGGGTCTTGTTTAAAACGCAGATTCCAACCCAGATGCCCCCCGCTGGATGAACGGATCCAAAAGCTGTGGTATATATATACACTGGAGTTCTACACAGCTATTAGAAACAATGATATTGCCGCCTTTGAAGGTAAATGGATGGCAATGGAAGAAATCATGCTGAGCAAAGTTAGCCAAACCCAGAGACTCAAGGGCTGAATGTTTTCCCTCATTAGTGGAGCCTAGGGCTACACTCAGGCTTGGGTGAAAGGGAGCGGAACTCGTGTATTGGACCCATCAAGGACAGAGCAGCACATTATCTAGGGGAATCATAGACACAGGGGGCAGGGGGAGGGGAGAATCAGGGGGATGGGAGAAGGAGGGATCTAGGGAGACAACCAACAATGTAGCATACTCTTGACACCCCCTAGATGTCAAATAATACTTATATAATCATTTAATTCTGGAAAATTCACAACCTAAACATTTATATCAGCTGTAGGGATGAAATATAGAAGAATCAAGAGACTAGGGAATGGGTGATAAGGGGGTAACTCTGGTTTAGGAGCAAATGCATATCATATTGTCATTTTATATGCATTTATGATTATACAATAACTCAACTCCTTAATAAGAAATTAAAAATAAAATGCAGATTCCTTTGGGGCTAGAGTAGTAGCTCAGTGGTTGGAGTACATGCCTGGCATGCCTGAGGACCCAGGTTTGAACCCCAGCACCACATATCCAATTAAGTATGGGAGAAACAAAGGCCAGATGGAGAAACAAATAAAATTTATTCTCTCTCTCTCTCTCAAAATAAATAAATAAAATGCAGATTCCTGGCTCCATCCAAGATCTACTGGATAAGAATCTGAATTTTAGGATATACGGCTAACTTTTCTTCTTAAGAATTTGTACCAATTTACACTCCTACCAGCCATGTACATATGAGAGTTCCAGTTGGTTCATTTTGTTACCAAACTGGGCAATGTCGATCTTGTGAATTTTGGCCGTCGTGGTGGGTGTGGTTTTACTGTTCATTTTCTCCATGACTAATGATGTTCCGCATACGCTCATAAGCTTACTGCCGTTTACGAAGTGCCTGCGAAAGCCTTTTGCCCACTTCAGGTTAAATAACAACTTTACTGAGATATAATTAATATGCTATAAATGTTACCATACTAAAGTATAAATTCATTGGTTTCTAGTACAGAGATCTGGGACTACAGATCTTCAGTTTTAACAAACACCTTGAACATTCTACTAAAATCCACAGTGAAACAGAGCCAGTGAGTTCCCAATGCACTTGCTGCTTAAAAACAAAAACAAACCCCTTTATCAGAATCCAGTTCCAAATACTTCCCAAACATTTCATAGCGTTTCCTGACCCTGCACCTGTGCAAGAGTTAAGGCTTTGGTTTCTAGCACAGTGGAGACTCTATCTTGCCCCATCTCCCAAAGTAAAAATGAACCAATCAGGAGCAAATGCAAGAAAAGCTTAAGGTTAAAAGCAATCCTTTCCCAGTTCCACAGAAAAACCATTCTCCACCAAATCCATGGCCACACCTGTGAGTTACTGACAAAAACAAAATATATGTATTCATTGCTATGTGAAGAATCAGAAGGATTCGGCCAAAATTCAACACAGAAATAAACCATGGGCCAATTTAAAACAATCAGTAGTTCAGGTACATCTCTGGACCCTAAGTTTCATAACTTGACTTAAATCAAAGAGGACTAGAGTTTCTTCCCTCCTGTTGATACAAGCCCCATCCAATACCCTTGCCTACCTCAAAAAGAAAAAGAAAAAAAAAAGCATTAGACCACAGGAGACAAATGTGACCTATGCTTTGAAGAGACAGTCACACTTGAGTCTCATTAAGACACACAGAGGGAACCACCTCCAGAGCTATTTCCGGTCCTGCTGAGTAGCTCTCTGATTCTCACACTACTGTCTTTTGCCCTTAGAACTAGACCCCATTCACCAACCCCAGCAAAGCACTGTGGTTAATCCAAGACCATAGGGTGGCACAAGGGAACCATTCACACACTGACGTTCACACAAGCAGGTGGTATGAAAGCAGGAGCTGGCTGGGCGGTCAGGGAGGAGTAAGTTTCTTTAAACTCTTTATCTACTTTCTGTTACCTGTCTCCGCAGGGGGATGCGCTTGGTCAGCTTGTGCACAGCGGGCTGGCTGCTGAAGTCTGGCTTCTTGGTGGTGGTCTTCATTCGGCACAGGATGACTGTCACCACCATACACGCAATGAGGAAGACCCCTATGCAGTAAATGGCTATCTCCAGGTAATCTGGGGAAGCTGTAATCTCCTTTTCTCTTACAGGAGCTAGTTGCAGGTCACAGGGGGGGAACAGATAAGCAGGCCACAGAGTTAGGACAGGGGAGCGATAAGTCTCAGCATAACTAAAGGAATCAGAGGCAATGGCCATTCCTGAGGCAAGGCGGGCCTCCCAGCAACCTCAGACTGCAGGATGCTGGGGCCCTGGCTGCCAAGTGCCTCTGGTCTGTGCCTCTCCCAAATGGCAAAGAAACAACCAAGAATTCCTCACTTTACCACCAGGGCCCAGATGGTCACTGTCTCCAGTCTCAGTGGGCATCTGCCATCAGTGAATGGCTGACACCAACATACAATGGGCAGGCTACAGCCATGTTTGGTGGGTCATTTGGGCAGAGCTGGACCACCAACTGCACCCACTACAAAAGGACCATCGTTCAAGACGGCCTCTAAATGCATAGCAAATTAAAATGTCTTGAAAAGGAACACGGCTACTTTTGTTTCTAAGGAGACTGTGACGGTGCTTCAGTGTTACTGGGGCGGGTGCTTCCAGAGCAAGGCTCTACAAAATCATCCTCCCCAGATAAACACAGCAGCGTGAGATGAGTATTCACCTAGGCAACTGGCCCCGCAACAGCTTTGGTGAGTTCTTTAACACAATGCAGCATGCTATTCCATTAAACAAACCAATGCATTCTTTATAAACAATTATGATATAAATCCTTATATACATAATATATAAAGTTTATAAATTCCTTAATTATCATTAAGAGTTTTGTGTATCTGGTTATACTGCTATGCCCCTTAAGAAACAAATAAATGATACTGCATGTGAGCATATATATATACATAATTTAGCAACCTTCTTATAACAACACCAAATAATGTCTGCTCCCTTCAGTCTTCGAGGGGCAAATCTACAAGCAGTGTATTTCCAAACAGTATTTTTTTTCCCCTCCAAATTGCACTCTTAGTTAATGGGCTAGTATTATCAGGCAAACTGGTTAAGAAGTACCACTTAGGCACTTGCAGAATACAGTACTGCAGGTTAAAAGCAAGCTCAACAAGTTAGCATCTCACTATCTCAAAGCAAATATTCATAGAGCAGACTCACAACAAAAGAAAAAAGGGTATCACTGAAATGGTATTATTGAAAGCTTACACATTTTAATCAGGAAAAATACTTGCTAGATAGTCAAAACGTTCAGCAGCTTAGCACAAAATGAAACGATCAATTTATTTTTACTAGATATAAAACAAGCGCTGTAGGGCGCTGTACTCTAAAAACAAGGAATTAATAACTGGACTGGAACATCGCAGGCGAGCAAACCACAGTCTATGCAGTTTCACAAAGGAAATGAGAACAGCAGCAGGACAGCACAGGGTTTATCAATAAAGCTTAGCTAGAACAGAGATGTCAGTTAAAGACCTAGCAGCAATGTTTAGCAACAGGGCTTCCCTGATGTTTATTTCTCCAGAGGGCAGAAAAAACATCAAGCCCGAGATGGCGCAAGCATGCTCTATAGAAAAGGCCAATGAGAGTCCATCGTACTGCAACGTGCAACAAGCCACCGATTCCCGAGGTAGGTAACACACTGCTTCTGCACACCTACTTTCCCAGGTGCTGCCCCCAGGCACCCCAATGTATCTCCATCAGCTCATATCTCATTAGAAACTCAAGGTGGGACATACGGGATTTCAACAAAATGGAATTTGCGATGAGAAAAAAATTACTTTGAATTTTATAAAGTAATTTTTGACTTCTTCCTTACGAGAAAGGGGGATGGGCTAATTTATACACTGGCTCGATGACTCCCTAAAAATATAAGATCCCTTTGGGTTTTAAGGGTGAAATTTTACTTGATCATAAATGTGAGTATGGGATCTCCTTGTTAAGTGAATTTCCAAGGCAACTTTCTTATCCCTGGGGGATCATTTTGCATATTTTCAAATCTTTATGCAAGGATTAAAGGGGCCATTTCTGAGAACAGAAGCTGTGTTAATTTTATAGCAATCAACCAAGAAAAGGGAAAAACCCACGGAGAGAAAGAGCAGTATATACCTGGCAGGACCGTCAACCATGCAGAGTGAAAGGATATCCCAATAGAATTACCCGCCAAGCACGTATATTCCCCAGCATCCTCAAAAGTTACATTCCGAATATAGAGAACCTCAATCTCTTTGTCCGTGGTGTTAACACCGGCAGCCTAGAAAAGAAAGGAAGCAAGAAAAAGGCTAGACAACACAGGAATGACCGTGGAGGGAGCCACGGAACCACGAGGCCTCCACCAGCGGCTCCGGGGGGTGCCGGCCACTGCGAGATTCCAACGGCAGCCATCCACAAAGCCCACAACCGAGAGACACTGAGCGACACCGGCCAGCTCACCTCTGCAGGCCCGTCACCACACCGGCTTCACCACCTAGACATGCATGCAATCGAACGCATGGAAAAATCAACCCACAGAGGTCCCGTTCTCTTGGCCTTTGCTTTGCTTTGGACTTGGGGGTGGTTTGCCAAAGGCATGGTGCCCAAGAGGCTAATTTGGTTTCTGGTCTTATCGGCTGCAGATTGTCAACTTGAGAAAAAGATGGTTCCATCTAAATAAAACAAAACACTGTAAATGAGCCCAGGCAGACACCTTACATGTCCCCATGGCTCTATGGGAACCAACCAGGAAGGTTGTCTTGGTTACCAGGTATTCAATTTCATTTTTGCAAAACCATCTTGCATCACAGGTATGGAAGCAAGCTCGATCCTGGCAAGAGAAAAACTGGACTTTTTTTTTTCCCTTTTGTAATACAAGCATTTGAACATGAGTCAGGAGAAACTAAGAAAATCCACCTTCTGCCTTCAACAGCATTCAGTAGCAGGTTCACTAGGTAAGATCCAGTGTCCTCAAATTTGGGAGCAACGAAGGAACCAAAGAATTGAGGCTTTCTTGGATAAAAAATATCATGTCAATATTTCTCTAAAATCTGGGGTTGAAGACATGTTTCTGCTGATATTCAAATGCTACAAATTCAATAGGTGTGCAAGTGTGTGTGTTTAATATGACGCTAACGTGTAGTCATCGTGGGAAACGTGCAGCCCAGACAAGATAAACCAGAAGGGACAACTTAAAAACCGGGTGGGGGTGCAGGGCACTCTTTAGAAGAAATGACAGCAAGCACTTTGAACATGTGGGCATTTTTCCATGGCTGCTGGCACCATGCCAGTCGCATCACCAAAGAGAGATTATTATGAATATACCAAGGCCACAGGGTTATCCTAGAAGCTGCCTGCAGGCTCCCAAAGCACCAAGTCTTTTCAGCTTCTATATCCAGCTTTCTTTAAAAAAAAAAAAAAAAGAAAAAAAAAAGAAAAAGAAAACAAAAACATTGTTACCTTGCTGTTTTGGCAGGACAGTGAGCCAGGCAGACTGGTTAGCCTGCCCTATATAATTGGAGACCTTACATATATACTCCCCAGCATCCGCCTCAGTGACATTGAACAGAGCCAGCACTTCTGCATTGGAACTATTTATCCCCGAGTGCTAGAACAGACATAGGAGAACAATATAACAGCCAACCAGGAAGGACACGGTGCTGTCGTCTATGGTCCCACCACCAACACACCACAAGGGAGCAACCTGCACTGTGTCTCTAGAGCCGTGGGTGGAGAAAGAATGGAAACACCAGAGCGTTGGACAACAGCAGTGTCCTGATGGAGAAGGTGCCAGGGTGGAGCCACAGCTGGTGGAACGGAGTGGCTCCCCAGGCTGCTTCCCCAGCTTTCTGGATCCTGGGTACTGTTAGCCGGAGAGAACGCTTTCAGTTGAGAGTCGTTACCCATCTGCAGTTGTGGGAGACTGCTGCTCTGAAGGACATTCTCCATGAGCAACTCAACCTGAGAGACATCAGAGGCAGCGGACTAAGGATCTGCCACATGCCACTGCTGTCCTGGACAGCAAGCTAGATTGAAAAATAAAGAGGCCAATGCTATGTAAATGGGGGCCTTGCAAGAGGGGGAAAAAAATGGAACCCAAGGGGGAAAAAATATAAAACAGTTCCCTTGTTCAACATTTCATTGGCACAGAAAAATGTCTCCAACTTTACGGCCCAAACCATGTTTGGACGAATTTCAAAGGTTAAGGTGACTTTTTAAAAAATGTGTTCTTACAAGATGGCTACTGGGGCTGGAGCCGTGGCTCAGCGTTACAGCGCTTGCCTGGCATGCACAAGGACATGGGTTTGAACCCCAGCACCACGTACACAACGAAGTGTCAGAGCAACGAAAGCCACGTGAAAAACTAAACAAAATTGATTTTCTCTCTCTCACTGTCCCTCTCTCTTAAAAAAAAAAAAATGGCTACTAAAATTTGACCCTAACATATTAATTAAAAAAAAAAAAACAGTAACAATGAACATTAATTAGTACGGTGTCTAAACCTTTGCAAGCTGCTTCTATCGACTCCATTCTATGAACACTGCATGACCACTTTGTAGGGGAGACGCTGGCATGATCCCCATTTTTATAGAGGTGCAGCGAAGCCTCAATGTTTTGTCCAAAATCTCAGGGCTAATAAACAGCTGAACTAGTCTGACTCCAAGTTTAATAGTTCTTCCCCCATCCCATAGTTCCCTTCTGATAGTTTATTAGCAAACCTAATGATTTGCTAATTCCTTAGCATTCTGGCCAGTCCAAAAAGAGAATCAGCTTTCAATTCCAACAGGAAATCAAAGAAGCTGGCCAAACCCAGCAGGGAGCCCCAGTGGTGAGCACCCTGGGATTTGGAAGGTGCTCACCTTCAGAACCTTGAGGTAGGGCAGCCCGTCAGGCCCATATTTACTGCCGTTCCTCTCCACGTGCTTGATCCACTGGATGTGGGGCTGGGCATCGCTGTACACTTTGCAGATGAACTCCACGTCCCCTCCGACCACTGTGGAGGCGTTGGCCGGCAGTCCTGCCTGCAGGATGGGTCGGTGTGGCGATCGCTCTGATGGTGAGAGGGCAGAAAGGAGAAGCAGGGATGGGAGGAGGAAGAGACCCATAAATAAGCCGTGCAGTCCAGAAGGCTGTCAGCAGCCTCGAGCCAACAAGGCCTCCCGTCTGCTGGCTGACTCCTCTGGAATAACACCGGGGCCTGTGCACAACAGAAACAACTTCAAAGGAGATCAAGGGAGCACTGCCTCTGTGAAGAGCATTCTTATTTAGAAAAATCAGACAAGAATTTATTACATCTCAAGTTATTGGTTATCCATGGTCACCTAATGAATAAAGGGAAAGGTTTTATTTTGTTCATCTAAAAGATGAATGGCAGCAGGGGGCAGGGGCCTGCTCACTTACTCTGCTTGGGATGATCTCCAAAACTCACCTTAACTGCAAGCTTAACACCAGAGGCAGGTGACAAGAAACCTTGCACACCCCCGTGGCTCTCTGGGAACCAACTAGGGTTGGTCTTGGTTAGCAGACCCTGATTTGGGATTTCTACACCCCAGAACTCTAAGCGAATGTGTGTGCGTGCACGTGTGTGTTGTTTCAAGCAAACTTGTTCGGGGTCATTTGTTACTCTAAGTCCTTCATCTGTCCCACGCAGGCTGAGCAAAGAACCCAGCCAATGTGAATAGAAAGGCTCCTATCTTCATGGTATCTCCTGAGCATTTCTAGCATGTTCTGAGAAGACATTGCCTCCGTTACTTTAAAATGTAAACTAGAAACTGAAGTCCTAAACTGGATTCATCTGGAGCAGAGTCTGTTCATGGGCTCTCTATTCACCCATCCATTTATTTGATAAATATGAAGTGTCGCTTTATGAAGGAACTACATCAAAAGAGATTCCTCAGCTTACTCAGATGTGGTCCTGCAAGAAACACAAGGAGATGCCAGTTCCTGACTTTGGGCTTTCTCAGACTGTCTGGGAGGAGGCTGAGAAGGGAAGCCCACCATTGCTTTCTAGGCCTCGTCTGCAGCTCTCTCCCTATGGAGAAAGTTCTCATCCCACTACGCCCCTTCTTCCCCTGTGCCTTCTGGGGAGGCTCCTGCCAGTGGAGAGATGATCTCTGCAGAAATCCCATGGAGGCAACCAAATGTGCTGGCCCCTACACACAAGATTCCTCAAAGACGAAGCAATAACCAACTAAAAAACGGGCTGGGAACTTGAACAGCCTTTTCTCTAAAGACCACATACAAATGGCCAACAGATATACAAAAAGATGTTTCGTCACTGACTGTCAGCAAAATACCAGTCAAAATCACCATCACCTCACACCTGCATGTTGGCTACGGTCAGGAGAGAGCAGCACTGGGGAGGACACAGAGAAAGGATCCCTTGCACACACGGCTGGTGGGAATGCAGAATGGCACAGCCAAGACGGAAACAACCAACGTGGAGGGTCCTTTAGGAAGTGGCAGCGGAACCACCTCATGGTTCAATGATCCCACTCCAAGGTGTTCACCCAAAAGAACTAAAGCTGGGATCTGAGACGTTAGCACTCCTACGCTCCTCGGAGCACTGTTCACAAGTCAAAATAATGATCTACCAGCAACCCCAATGCTCATCAACCAACGGACAAAATATATGTGGTCTCTGCACACAACGAGAAACCATGCAGCTCTTTAAGGAAAGGAAGTCCTGCCACGGGTGACCCTAGAGGACACTACGCTAAGGAAACAGGCACTACAGGATTCGGTTTCGAAGAGGTACCTGTTAGCCAGAGGCACACGTTCAGAGAGGGCCACCCGGGCTGTGGAAGGGCCTGTTTGGGGCTGCTAATCAAGGGGCATAAACCTTCAGTCAAGCAAGATGAATAAATTCCAGAGCTCTGGTGTACAACACTGTGCCTTTATAAACTCAACAGTACACACTGTATACCTAAGAACATGTCAGGACAGCAAACCTCAGGAAGCATTCTTACACCGAAATAAAATAGATGAGAAGCAAGCTGTGGTGTCTTGTCCATGAGCTCACCTGGGAGTGCTGTCAGGAGCCACAGCACCCGATTTCTGGTCCATTCTCAAACACAGCTCCATCCGCACACCTGCCTCCCCAAGTGTGGGTACCTCTGCCTTTAACGTCCAGCTCAAAAAACAGCCAGGGGCAATGAGGCCTCGGCCAACCCGAAGCACCAAGGATGGCTCCACAGCACCCTGAGGACCCTGGTGCTGCGCAGCACGTGGCGAACCAGAAAGGATATCTAGGCCTTTCTATATGAGGGCCTTTCAGATTAAAATACCATTTAGTGGAATTTTCTGGACAAGAGCCAGACCATGTGCAAATTCATTTCACCGCACAGGCCTGCTGCTGGCCCTCAAGAATTTTTAAGAAAGAAAAAGCACCAGCGGTTACCTTAGCACATTTTATCCTGGCCTCTCCCACTGCTTCTGACACCTAGGTCTCCACGTATAAAGATAAAGATGTCAGAGCCCTCAAGACATCATTCATCTGTCCCAATATCATCCACGCAGGCTGAACAAAGAATCCAGAAACCAAGACTTTTAGCTTTCTGGGCAGAAAAGTCTCACACCCTGGTTTCTTCTTTCAGTGTCACGTGAAACTCTCCCTCTTTGGCTGACAGGTTTTCTCAGACACAGGTCGCAGTGCCTGGTGGGCCACTGGCCGTGACCAATTGTGGTTCAATCCTGACTGGCTCTTGACTACGTGGGAAGGACAGAGTTAAGTCCACTAACACACTCCTCTTCCTCCTCCTCACCAGGCCTCCTACAGAGAGATTTAACAGCATGAGCGAAGTCACCCTCTGGGCTGGACCCTGACAGCCAAGTTCACAAAATATGCTCCTTTGTACCTGTCAAGAATTAAGACTGGTTCCTTCCCACACAAAGTGCATGGTAGGTATTATTTATTCCCTGGCACCATTTTCCAGTTTTGCGTTCAGACACGCATGCATGTGTGCGTGTATGTGCGTGCATGTGTGTACACGTGTAAGATAAATATTGACGGTGGGCCTAAGACGTCCTTTTTTTAGAAACAAAAGTACTCCCAACTCTTTCATGCCAGATTGACTGAATTTCAAACCAAGTCCTCTTACTTAAACACACTAGTTTCTAGTAAATCATTTCACAAGCAAACACGGTGCACATCACACCAAATCACGCCGCCCCATGAACAAGGAGGGCTTTCAGAACGCCGACACCCCCGGCCTGCGCCAGCCCTCAACAGGCAATCAGTCGCTGGGGCAACACTGGCAGGGCCCACGGCAGAGCTGCAGACTTGCGGGCCTTGTGGTCAAAGCACCGCTGAGCTCCAGTTATTAAGTTATTCCACGGCTACCCGGCCTACTTTCACCATAAGAAAGAAACATGCGCACTGCTCCAATGTTCTCGCAAATTACAGCATGCCAAACGGTACCACTCGCGGGCTTGGATTCGTCTTTGCAAATTTCCTCACCTTATATGAAATAGCCTCTTAACCACCCCTTCTCCCCCTCAGCCCTTTCTCACTTTAGGTACAAAAAACTGCAAGCAGGATTTCTCTGTAATAGAAACCTTACACCGTCTTCCAAAACTTATTACAGCTGCTTTCGGTATAAAATGAAACCTCCGCGAATGTTATTTAAAATGTTTTTAAAAAGTCAGTAGGCCTCATGTTTCGTTTCTCCACATCAGGCTTTGATTTCCTTTGCAACCTTATTCTTTGCCCTTAAACAAGTTGGAGGAGGCGGCCTGAAACATCTTGGAAAAGGTCCCGGGGTGCCTGCGTCTGTGGAGTGCCACGTTCTTCTTCTTGTCCCCTTCGGCCATCGGTCTTGCCTTGGTGTCCACCACCCTTCAGGGCGGTGATTAACAAGTGGATGATAGCGCCTGGGCTCTTGTTTTAACTTCTGAGGCACTGGGGCGAAAGCCAGGTACAGATGGCCAAGATGAAGCAGTCCAGGCACAGGGGACAGGGCAGGGGCCCTCCAACAACTCACCTGCCCCCCAGAGCCTCGCCAGGCCCTGGGCAAGCAGAATCCCCTGGGTTTGCAACTCTTCTCAGCCAGCTGAAATAAAAGGGATTAGTCCATGAATTATTTCTGCATGAAAGACGAGCCCAGAGCCCAGCGCTGGCTCAGCTCCTCTTCGATGTGATAACAAAAATCACATAGGGGGGATTTGCTACGGTGAGCAAGGTTCTCTTGCGGTTGTGTTTAACTCTGGTATTATAGAAAACAGATCTCTCTATAGTGGAATGAAATAAATTCATGAAAAGCTAAGAGGCTGCCGAGCAGCTCACCTCTGATTCTTGACTGCAATGTTCAAATAGATATACTCTGATCGCAGCAGGTTGCAAACGAATAATCCATGGGCCTGAAACAGGGTGAGAACCTTTATTGAAAACAGCAACTCAGAGGTCCCTGTGTGGATTCCAAATTAAGACACAATGGAAAGCTGTCCAAAGGGTGCGGCTGTGGCCGATGGGACAGTTGGCTGCACTGCTGGAATGAGGTTCCACTGAATAAATGCGTAGTAAACACAGAGTGGAGTGCTTTAAAAAACACACTCCCTCCCCGCCTTGTGCACTCCGCCGCCCGCTTTCAAGTGTCCACTTCACTAGGGCAGAAAGCGCAGCTGCTAAGAGGCTAAGGATTCACGCTGGTGCTCTCAAGTCCTGCTGTCGCTGGGGGCTCCAACCAGCTAGAGCTGCTGGAGGAAAACACAGCCTGCTTCATTCCAAGAGGTAATTATGGAGAGAGAGGAAAAAAGAAACAAGAGAATACCTGAGTGACAAAGAATAAATCTTTGTTAATTGACCATTGAAGCCTTACAGCATGCCTGTCCTCTGCTGGACATAAGAATATGTTTGCTCATAAGAGATCTACAGCTTTTGCTCTGACATAGCTAAAGCCATAAAAAAACGTCCACAGGGCAGAGAGGCCTCATGTCTACCCGCTCAGTAAACAAGCATCCCAAGGATCAGGAGGAGAACCAGGCTCTTAAATTACACCTATAAATTAAGCTCTGGTTTCCCAGCATGCACTGGTCTCTGAGTACTTCTCCCCCCAAAATTAGGCAGCACTTGCCACAAAGAACCAGTTCAAAACCACTTTCTCTGGCAGCAAGACACTGAGAGTCTCTGAACCACGCCAAGTCCCCAGTATTGATGCAGAAGTGGCCCATCTCCCACACCCATTCACTGAAAGCCTATCGATCGCCAAGCCTGCTCTACCTTAAATTAAAATCAAAATTTAATTACCCTTCCTCCAAAATGGCAGTTTCTTAGCAACTTCAAGGAGCGGAACAGGGAAAGAACACTGCGCGATTTGGATGACAAGGGAAAACAACAGAGAATTCTGCTTTCCAAAGTCCAGCCTAGCTTTTCTCTAAATAGGCAGCAGTTGCTTTTTGTTGCATAAAAATGCACTGAGCCACTTAGCAGGAGCTCCGCTGTTAGGAGGAGGAGGCTGATCCAGGCCCTCTGAAGTCTGAGGAGCCAGATAACCTGCTGAAGGCCTGGGGCTCACTGCAATTAGCAGAGTGAGTTCACTGCCCCCATGAGGCCCCGCCCAGGGCACGCAAGCCAGGCTGCCTAAAGCCAGCTGGGTTCTGAATTCTGTTTTGCTTTCCGTATGGTTTAAAAATGATCAGCAGAAAAAGGTAAGGCTGGGCTAGGAAGGCACAGCACACTCTGGGAAAGGGCCCCCCAGGCCGTGCCCACTACTTGTTAGTCATCTTCTGAACGCACGAGGGCCTGGGTGCCGGACACCCTGGCTCTTTCTTTCTTTCTTTCCTTTCCTTTTCTTAAGAGAGACAAGAAGAGAGAAAGAAGGAGAATCGATTTTATTCATTTTTTCATCTGTTTTTTCCCCGACACTTAGTTGTGTGTGTGGTGCTGAGGGTCGAACCAGGATCCCCACACATGCCAGGCGAGTGCACTAACCACTGAACAACCGCTCCAGCCTCCCTGAGTGGCTTTCTTTTAAAGAGAGAAGGACAATGAGAGAGAGAGAGAGAGAGAGACAGACAGACAGAATCAATTTGCTCTGACACTTAGTTGTGTATGTGGTGCTGGGATTTGAACCCATGTACTCGTGCATGCCGGGCAAGTGCTATAACCACTGAGCCATGGCTCCAGCCCCCCTGAGTGACTTTTAAAAAAAACAAAACCCGTGTCTGTGGGTGATGGGTTTGCTGCCCTTTCCTCTTCTGATTTGTTCTTCCATCCCTTTTGCCATCTGGTTACCCGGGTGCCACTCCTTCTGTCCATCTCTGGAGAGTCCTGCAGCATGGGGCTGGTGATCGGGCATCTTTCTGCAGAGACAGCAAAGGCTGCGGAACAAGCTTGTTTGGGGAAAGAGGAAGTGTCTTCCCTCCAGCGCTGAAGTCACAAAGTGACTCGAGGAGGAGGCCACACCACGTGAAACGCTAGAAGCCCAACACCACTAATTCCTTTGTGCTTGCTCACTGGCACGCAAGGACAAACAGGGTGCAGCGCGATGGGGCTGGGGGCCTGGGAGGAGCCGGCGGGGGAGGTGAAGCACCTTCCCAGATCAATGTCACAGACTATATGATGTGGCTCAGGAGTGAGCAGCTTCTATGTGGATCTTCTTAGACAAATTACAGGAGCAGGACTGTGTTCACTATTTACACTCCAAATATTTAAGATATTCCAATCTCTGTGACTTCAAAAAGTTAAACCAGAGCTAACAACTTTGGGGCCCAGAAAGTCATGCCAATTTAAATTAAAAAAAAAAAAAAAGTCTCTCAGGGCTGGAGCAGTGGCTCAGCGGTTATGGCACTTGCACAACATGCGTGAGTGAGTTCAAACCCCAGCACCACGTCCACAACAGAGTCTCGGAGCAACAAAGGCCACATGAAACCTATATAAACTTGATTTTCTCTCTCTCTCTCTCTCATTGTCCCTCTCTCTTTTTAAAAAAAAAAAAAAGCCTCTCCTTTTGTTAAGAGGAGAAATGGCTTTGGGATGATGACAAAGTTCTGGGGACAGTGGCAGTGGGCACACAACATGAATGTACTATACAGAATGGTATAGTCAAAAATGGTTAAAATGGTAATTTTTATGTTATGCATCTCTTATCACTGTTTTTGAAAAAGGATGACGTAGCAGATGGAGTGGGTAAGATACGTCCCTAGGGTCACTAAAACGTCCGTTCTCAGATAGCCAAGTGTGTTTATCTGGTCCAGTTTACTAAATGAGAGCTTTTCTCTCAATACAAAGAATCTGTACAAGGTCCCACCCTGTACTGTGCTCCAAGGTGGACACTGATGTCAACTCAGACGTCAGCTCTGCAAGCTGCCTCCTGAGGGGCCGGGGTAAACACAGCTGAGAGCGATCCCGATCCCGCTGGGCAGGACAGCACAGTCCCCACACTTCCACTTAGGGGGAGCAACGTCTTTCAGGAATGCAAGATCAGCTGGTGTCTTTCCTTCAAGGGGAGGGCATTCTGGAGAAGTTGTGTGTTTTTTTTTATTCTTTTTTAATTGTTCAGGATTTAAATGCACTCTCTGGTTAGAAAGGCTCAACTCCAAATTAGAGTAGCTCTTCCTAAACAATTCGCAAAGACGCTCAAAACCAAGGAAGTGGGAAGTCCCCAGTCAAGTCAAAATGAATTTCCTTAGCTTTAAAATGCATTGTAAGAATCTATCAAAAAGGACCCAGTTAGCCACCCTCTTGAAATCCTTCCTAGAAAATTATTCACACAGATGCCCAAGAAATAGGTGTAAACAAAGCTTGTTGTAGCATTTTTTTTGTAATCGGAAAACAAAAGATGTATACAACTAAGTGTGATTAAATAGCTCACGCTAGCACCCTGCTGCTAATAAGAATGAAGACTGATGGGGACAGACATGGAAGTGTGTTCAGGGTACAAATGTTGGTCACTTTCATCAACTTTCATCGTCTGAAATGCCTTTCTTCTAGAGGAAGTCCAGAAAGGTCTATGCTAATCTCTCAGATGTGTTTTGCTCCTGGGGTGCATCAAGCAGAAGGAAACGCTTTCAGCCCATCTGAGCAAACAAGAAATGTCTCCCTTTGAC
This sequence comes from Aplodontia rufa, assembly GCA_004027875.1. Classification (NCBI taxonomy): domain Eukaryota; kingdom Metazoa; phylum Chordata; class Mammalia; order Rodentia; family Aplodontiidae; genus Aplodontia; species Aplodontia rufa. The sequence goes on along the minus strand of PVKS010001462.1, from coordinate 87,115 downwards.
ACAAACAACATGAGATGTTGAACAATAAACCCCATTTGTTTTCTTGGAGACAAAACTCAGTCATTGAAAATAACTGTGGTTCTAGATGCTCCTTAGTATAAACATCACCTAAAGCGAGGCTTTGAAACTGTCTCCCAAACTCTCAAAAGGCTTAGATCCGAACTCTGTTTCTCTGCTCACTCATCGGCTCCCTGGTGCCGTGGAGCTGGATGTCCCCGGTCAGCCTCCACCCAAGTCCTAATGGACAGTCCATGATGAGCTCAGGTTATGCACGATTCTGCTTCTTTTGCCAAAACCAAAGGTTTAAAGGGCTACGTCCTTCACATTTCGGGGCATGCACCAAACCAGTAAGATAAGAACTTCCTTTTCCAAATGGAGCGCACACACCACTACCTCCCCGGTATGATGGAAGATAAGGTGGGGGCCCAACTGGACCCACATTAGGGATGGTGGGAATTCCTACCAGCCTCACTTCAGAGAATCCTACAATGAAGGGTTGGAATCCGGGAATCTCCACTCATCTTCTCCTCACTGGGGCGGTTTGGAGTCTTTCACACTGTGAAACGAGAACTCCAAGAGGACAAAGTGTGTCTCATTCAAGTGACTGTCACCTACGAGGCCAAGTATAGACTGTGCTGACCTTATGAGCTCCACAGACAGAGGCCTCATCATCATAATCTGGTAAATTCAGATGATTCCAGCTGGAGTGCTCTGGTCTATTCCCTGCTCCAAACAGGGACAACATTCTCGCCACCACATCTCTCCCTTCTCAGAAGCAAGAGACCACCCCCCCACACACACACAGCAACGCGGGCAACCTCCATCTTCTCTTCCAAGAGCCTCCTGCACTGGGCCTGCTGCAGTGATAGATGCAGAACCCTCGAAGGCACTCTTCCAAATCAGACCTGCTCTGCAAGTTGAGACCACAGCCATGTCACATCGTCCCTTCTCCTGGACTGCGAACACGAACCAAACGGGGAGAAGCTGAAGCAGCAGTGGGGTTCCCAAGGAAAGAGTCCGTGAGAGCAAGCCAGCAGGTGCACCTCTTAAGGAAGGAACTAAACAGCATGTCCCCATTCCCGTCAGGGTGGGATTTGGCATGAAACTTGGGGGGGGGGGTGCAGTTTCCTGACTCAGAATTCAAATTATATTAAGAATTATGTAACTCCAAATATAAATAACTCATTAAACTGTTTTTCTATTACAGGTGAGCATACCTTATCTCAAACACTTGGGATGGGAGTGTTTTAGATTTTGGACTTTTTCAGATGTCAAAATATTTGCAGAGGCCTTACCAGTTGAACATCCCTAATCCACAAAATCTAAAATTCAAAATACTCCCAAGCCAAACTCTGAGTTAGCCAACGTGATGATCTTTGGTCTACAAGGCAATCCATACGATACTCAAGAAGTTTTGCATTTCAGAGCGGGGTGCTCAGGCTGTCAACTCCGTGGCAGCTGTGGATGAACCCACATTTTTCACAAGCTGGTTGCCAAACTCTGACAAAGCAGCTTTCTCTCTCCCCTGGCCTCACCTGCGTCACACCTGCAGGTACAGCCAAAGACCCTCTTCTTCTGTGAAACATTAACCAGACTCTAACACTTCTGCATCCTCTCTGTCACGGACTCAATGACAAAGATCAGCCCCAGACCAAATATTAGCCCTCTCCAGCCACCTCAGCGGGGCCTCCTGCCAGGATCGAAAGCAATCAATAAAGATTCCTTCCTCCATCGGGGGTCAAAGGGCACCTGTTGGCCTTCAGAGAACAGGGCAAAAATGCCGATTTGGCCAAGAGTACTACCATGCCCCATCCACAGAGATACTGCAGACCCTGCCTGCTCTCGGGCCTGAAAGGAGCCACTTCTGGCAGGAAAGTACTCAGTTGCTGGTCAGTGCACTTGGAGCCATCATGGAGCCTCTGTCCCTGGAACCCCTGCTGCAAAGCAGGAATGAAGAGCTGCTGTCGCAATTGGACACTCATTAACAGTCGAAACCAGGAGTTTTGAAATTTCTGTCCTGGAGAAAGGTTAAGACTGACCACCCCTGCAGTCAGGGATGGGCTGTCGATCCTGGCCTGGATACAGGAGAAGAGGGGTGCGGTCACCTCCCAAGCTCCTGCTGATAGCACTGCCCTTCTACCACGGCACCTCCCAGAGGTACTATCGGTAAATTCGGGCTATTCTCACCCTACCTCCCACCATACAGCTGAGAGACACCATGACTTCCTAAGCCACAGAGCTGGCAAGGGGTGGAAACAGGATTTGAACCCCCCACTCCATCCCACTTGAATCCCCAAAGGCAATCTGGCAAGGAGACCCCCATGGGTGACTGCAGTGACCAAGGGGCTTGGACAAAGGGCCCAAATGGCAGACAGAGCCACAAAAGCAGCACCAGATACACTCTTCCCGCTTAACCGCTGCTCCAGCACCGCTGGCCTGCCACCTCCACCTGCAAAGTCAAAGGAGGCCTGCCCAGGGCCTCAAGGTCAAGAGGCTTCAAGTTCAAACCCTCCCAGGGCTCCAGAGAGCTGACCAGAGCGGGAGGCCAGGCATTGAAGACCCTTCAATGCTTCCGCCCGGGCCGCTCCTCATCACACCCAGAAGAAAAGCTCCCCATGGCAAGGTGGACACTCGGCTGAGATGTGGTCTTCCTTGGGAGGAAGGGAGTCGGAATGATCCTCAGGCTGCTGTTCCAGACACAAAGTCGCTAGTCACTATCTAGGCAGCTAGGTCTTCTACGTGAACTCCACTCTGCTCCACGTTCATGGCAGGGCCCAGATTCTCGCTCCAGATGTGGTTTCAGGCCTTCCACTCCTCTGTCCCTTCACCCTGCTGGGCCACTGCTCTGCACAGAGGCTGCACCATGAGGTCTCTCCTCCTGCTGGGGCTGGGCACCGGCTGCCAGCAGCTCAGCGCCTGGCATCAGCTCCACAGGGAGGCTTGGAACATGTGACTCCTCATTGCTCCTGAACTCTCACCTGACAGGTTAGCGTGCAATGGATTCCTTCATGCTTTTGGGCTGTCCCATTATGTCTGGAGCCGAGGTGCAGAGGACCAATGTCAAGGGTGAGCAGACAGTGCCATTCTCATCTGCCTCCAGGCAAGTCAGGGCTGGTGCCGAAACAGTGTATCTCCACCTGGCCAGATGGCAGTGCGGCCCCCATGGGCCCCAGGCAGCCACCCCGACACTGACCACTGCTCACACATGAAGTTCTGGAAAGCTAAACTGACAGGAGAAGACTGGCCAGACTCAGCACACCCAGAGACACCGCTTCAACCTCTACTACACCTGCTCCCCAAGCACCTAATGCCAGTGGATGGCTGGTCTCAGAGCTGGAACCCCAAGGAGGAATCATTCACAGTTCAAAGGAGGTGAGGAAGAGCAACCAGCCCTTTGAATACTTCCGCCTCTCATGTTTTTGGTTTTGGTGGCAAAGAGCTGCAGGTGGGTGGGTAGCAGCAGCTCCTTCTCAGAGTCCTGTCGCCACAGTTGCTGCTGGTCCACATCATGGTGAGCACACCCTGAAGGGGCTGGCATGCACTGAGCTGGGAGTCAAGGACACCTGGACTGAGACCCTATCTCTGGCACCTTCAAGTCCTTGCACGCTCACTCACCTGGATTCCTCTGCTGTTAGATGAGTTGGGGTCAAGAGGCTAACTCGTGAACTTCACGCATTTGAATGCCATGATCCTCTGCTGTAAGTCCAGCAGCCAAATCAGTCTTAGGATGACCTCAACGCTGTACAGTGTTCATCAAAGGTGAAAAAGGAAATGCGAACAGCTACTGGTACCGAAATGGCAGTCAGTCTACTTAATACAACTTCTGTTTGAGGCAAATGAAAGCTATTAAAGATACCTTCAAAGAAGCCAGCTTTGGCTGGGCTTAGTGGCACACACCTGTAATCCCAGGGCTCAGGGGGCTGAGGCAGGAGGATGGCAAGTTCAAAGCGAATTTCAGCAACTTAGCAAGGCCCTAGGTGACTTGGCGAGACCCTGTCTCAAAATAAAAAAAATAAAACAGGCTGGGGATGTGGCTCAGTGTTGAATGCTCCAAGGTTCAATTCCTGGTACATAAAAAAGAATCCAGCTGTGGAAGCAAGGAAACTGGCATTCATGGCTGGTCAACTATGAGCCAATGTGGTATCTTCCTCTGCTAACCCACCTGAGGCCTCAGGACAATTGTGCGTTGAATTGTGGCCCCAGGAAGAATTGTTCATCTTAACCTACGAACCGAAGGATGAGGATTTAGTCAGAAAAGAAAAAAGTCTTTGTAAATGTAATGAAGTTAAGGATACAGAGATTAGACCATCTTGGATTTAGGGTGGGCTCTGAATCCAGTGACAGGTGTCCTCATAAGAGAAAGGCAGAGGAAGATTTGAGACACAGAACAGGGATGTGCAAAGGCAGAGACTGAGGTGATACATCTCCAAGCTCAGGAACACCAAGGATCGCTAATAGTCACTAGGAGCTGGAGCAGAGCCATAAAACCTGGAGACACGTTGGTTTTGAACTTCTGGGCTCCAGAGCTGTAAGTGAACGTTTATGTCTTGTCTCAGGCAAACTAGTCTGGGGTCATTTGTTATAGAAGCTCTAGGAAACTAATACAGCCATCACAGGAATGAGACAAGGGTCATCATTCCAATCAAACTGATGACACACTGAAATCAGAAGAGCTAAGTAACTTGTCCCAGCTCACGGGGTGCCCAGGTGTGCCCTCTGCCAGACTGCTGTTCTTGTCCCACCACCAGGCTGCTTTCACGGGTCTGAACTCTTTCACTGTCAGGAGCGGGGAAAGTGAAAGGAGCTAATGACTTATCTTAGATGCAGCTTTTTGGTGGCAGGGCCCCCGTCAGATCCAGGGCTTCAGCACCACCCACTGATGAACCATGTCAGACTTAGCACCTCCTGCAGCCCACTATTTCAGGGCAGCCTGTTTTATTATTGCCACAATTACTGAGAAGGGGAGCTTCGCGCTAATTTTCCCTTGCGGTAAATGGCTGAAAAGTAATGGTGTCAATTTTAATGAGGATCAAGCAGGCTCCTAAAAGGACTCCCACAAACGCAAGCATCCCCCTCCCTACAACAATGGCTCACCGTTTAATTCCAGAACACAACAATGTCACTTAAATTACACGGCTTTTTCATTAAAGTGCTTATGAGCATGCCTTTGCAAGGAAGAATTTCAATAAAAAGATCTCACCCTCTCTCATGCGTCCTAACATCGGAACCACAAACCCATGTATCGTAGCAACAAACATAAAACCTTACGAGAATGTGAGTAAGAACAGAGCTTCTGACTTTCTGTGAAGCAGGGGGTAGCTGACAAGCAGTTATCATGCAGTGACACACTGAATTTGGGCCCACAGGCGACCACAGATGTCTTGCTGAAGCCCGAACCTTTTTGTTTCCAGTTGCTGAGATGTTGAGAAGGACTGGCAACCCTGTAAGCCTACATGAGACTCTTTCGCTGACTCAATTCTTATTTTATTAGTGCTTCTCAAAGCAATTACTAGGGTTCTGAGCAAAGATGAGAGTATTTCACACCTCCATCTTTACTGAAAACATCTTCTATTCCACTGAGTTTTGACTTCTATTTATAAAGAAGCTTCAAGACTTGGAAAATTATTGGAGTTGAGCTTTACTGAATATTCCCAACCAGCATTGTGTCATTATTGGCCTGCGTTTAGCTGGGCGATCTCCCAAATTTGTGACATAATCAGGCCTCTCTCTGCATTACTCCATACACTCCACGCTCCCTCTACGTTACCCACTGAATCATACGCTCTTTTCAGCAAGACTGAATGCCAGGGGATTAACATTAGACAGCACAATTCCATTATTCAGCAGCCCAATGCAAATCCCAACCCCAACTCTAAGAGCAATTTCAGGGCTTCATAGGGATGAGTTGCCAGGAAGCTCAAAGGGAGGTGGGTGAGGGGCTTTCGAATGCTTTACATAACAGCTCAACGAAAAACCTGCCCAAGCAAGAGACTGCTGCTGGAGTGACAGGACCCTGTGACTCCTGAAGTGGCCCCGGCCAATCCCAATGAACAGTGTGTAGACCTATGCACAGCACAATCCCCGAAGACTGCCTGAGTGCAACTGATTTCCCCCCCACAACAAATTACTTAATTACAAAATTAGGTATTTAGAACTTTTCACCCAAAATCTAACTTGTTTTCCTTAACTGGAAACATTTCATGTCAAATTCAGTACACATGCGGCCCAATAAATTCCAAGTCGTGTACTTTTGGATCAGTGGATTTATAGTGCATCGATGCCAAAATAGATGTTAACCATTTTGTTCTCATAGTTGAGCATTTGGTCTCTTTGTGTCTGTTTTGTAAAATATCAGAACATAGTGATTCTCACTATGAAACAAACCACAGATCTGCCTAGGAGAAAAGAGAACTCAACAGTCATTCCTTATCCCTAAGACAAAGGTCTATCAAGATCCACATTAAGACTTCAGAATAACTCCAAAGTTAAAATCTTATTTTCACTGAGAGCTTCATGGAAATAAAGACCATATCATGCTTTCTAAGACAGAGTGCCTTGTGAATTTAACTTCGTGTAAGTTGATGGAAAAATCAAAATGATTTTAATTTTTAGTTAACCTAAATCTTCAATCAACCAATACAATTTAGTTAATCCAGGTTTTTTGAAATGATTTTTTAATAGCTTTTTTTGGACAATTCAAATATCTGTGGAATCTCTCACTTCAAAGTGTTAACACATTCTCCAAAGAAAAATACCCACCAGTGGGATAACACTAGGGGCATGTGAGCAAGAAATGACGTAGGAAAGACTGGTTTACAGGACCCGGTGGGTGGACATGTGTTTGAGAGTTACCAATAGTCACAGTAAAGCAGAATAGATCCATCTTTCAGAAAAGTCAGCAACCTGAGTGTTAAGAGGGGCACACCAACTACGTAACCCAAAGAGAGACCCAAGGACAGGGGACGGGTTGAGAGTCGCAAGATGTGACAAGCCAGAAAAAAGATGGTTCCTATGCAGAAGAGATCAGGCAACCATGAGCTATCTTAGGTGCAGATCCACAGGTCAGCAACCTTCTAAGAGAGCGACACCCTCTTGATATCAGCTACAGCAAAACCCATCATAACAAGCAAAACTTGGGAAGAGACATGAACTTGCAAGACCACAGGCCTCGTGAGCTTGAGTTGTCTAAAACGCCTCTTCATCTGTGAACCCTGACGAAGTGTTGCACACTCACACAGAGGAAGCACTCACCAGGAACAGACACCGACCTGGTAGTGCCTGACAATTTGAGCATCTTGACATCCATCTTCTCCAGCCAGCTTGGAGCCCAGGGACACAGTAGCCCTTCTTTAAGTGATGCTGTCCCTGTTTTAAAAACAAGCTTCTCCTACAGCACATCTGACTCCTTTCCCCTGCGCACACTAACATTTTCAGAATCATCTGGCACTTCACAGACCATGGCCACCGTACAAAAGACTACGCTCAGGAGCCAAACCCAGAGAACCTGGCAAATCAGGAAACGGAACACTGTCAAGTGACAAAGGAATCCTTAAATCTCGGGGAGCAACGAGCGAATCCTCGCTCATGCTGCCACGGGAGTCAAACCTGAGCCGGCTGCGTCCAGCCGCCCGCGGGGAGAAGACTCACCAACAACGTCCAGGTGGTACGTGTGGTTGATGGAGCCGTATTCGTTCTCTACCACGCATGTGTAGTTTCCTTTGTCAGAAGGGACCACGCTTTCCATTATAAGACTCCAGTGCTGGTTTCGTACCTGAGAAGACCCAAGTAAAGGCGGTTATTTAATAATCTTTGCATAGAATATCAGCTATTTTGCTTCCTTACTTTAAAATGAAGTTGGTTGGGGCTCAGGATATAGCTCAGTGGTAGAGCACATGCTTAGCACATGCAAGGTCCTGGGTTCTATCCCTGGCACCCAGAAAGGAAAAGAGAAGTCAGTGGAGGCTGGGCAGAGAAGGCAGAGAAAAATCCCCTGAATTCTACCTTGTACTTATAAGTGGTATTGAGAATGGTATCAAATGAAAACAATCATCACCATCACGGGAATGCCAAGGAGGCAGAGACTGACACTTGGATATTGGGTGTGCAGCGTGAGTCTGCCACCACCATGGATTTACTGCTTCCTCCAGGAGAACCCAAGTGATCAGGGGTCCTGAACAGAAGCCGACCATGTTGATGCCCTGGACAGGTGAGCTACTAGGTCATGCACCCACTGGGAACCCTCAGTCCTACAGCACCAGCAAGCCATCTAAAACCTACACTAGTAAGCACCGACGATATGCCAGGCACCCTCTGTCCTGACTTGGTTCATCTCATTCTCCCAAGGACCCCTGGATGCAAGTGCCATTGTAGCTCCTGAGCTCTCTGGTTGGGACCCACTCATTTCCTCCTTCACAGCTTTCCCACATGGTCTAGAAATCTCAAGAAGTTTCAAATGAGAACACAAATCTGCCCTTCCCATCCTCAGTGAGTAGATGCTGTGCTCCCGAGACATAGCCAGAATTCCAAATATGGGAGCAATGAAGCCTGATGAAACTTAAGTTATATATCCATCTGTTTGCAAACTTCTTGAGACTTTGCAAAGATAAAGCAGCACATGTAACAACAAGCTACTGTGACTCCTACCCTCGGTCCATAAACGCGCAAACAGACTGGATTCTTGTGTTCTCACCTTGCTTTTAAAATATTTCAATAGACTTAGATTTTTAAACAAACTTTTGAGTTCCCCTTACTAGGATGAAATGTGGACTTCAATTATTTTGAGGGTCCATGGCTTTAATATTTCTATCCAAATCATTCCTAGTATTTTGGATAAGGCACTCCACAGAAATGCAAAGAAAAAAATAAAAAGTCAGGACCTACTAATCTCAGCTACCATTTCAGGAATTTCAGCTGACCTTCTGAATGATACCCTGGGCATTACAAGTGTTTTCAGCCTTAATCACATAAAAACCGATAATGCAGGCACAGCCTTCGCAAGCACATGAGAGATTCAAGGAACTAAACTAGAGAATAAAGAAAATCACCTTGTAACTACTCCAGTTATAAAAGCAGGAAGGCCGGGCAGCTGTCCATGTTGCCAACAGAGGTAAGGGATTATAAGAACACATCAGGGCACCGCTGAGTTCACGTGAGCTATAGCACCTCCCAGCCACTCTGCAGTTACCGCTGCAGAGTTCAGATGAGACCACCGCTCATCGTTGCTGGGCCTATGGAGGGTCGGCGGGGGGATAGTGGACTGTCCTTAAGAGCAAAGGCGGTGAGCCGTGGACATCACCCTGCTCGGCTGCCACGACGCTGGAGGTTGTCTCACCATCCCACGTCACAGAGCTGGTGACGGGAAACTGATCTGTCACTAGTGAGATCTGAAACTACAATGGACCTGGGGCATCTGATCCACCATAGAGAAAGTCTACTGCACGCAGAGAAGATTCACCCTGTGCTCTTGGCTGGGCCACAGCTTGTCAGAGAACCCAATCAAGGGGCAACGTCTCCCCTTAGGAGAGAGAAGCCCCTCCCAGGCAGCGGGGGTGTTCTGAAGGAGACGTGGATGCCAAATGGTCCAGTCCTGTGAGTACTCTGTGTCCTGGCCCCTGGGTGCTACCTGGAGCTGTGGGCCTGAGAGCCAGACAGAGGCAAGGGCCAGCTCCTTGGCCTGCCAAGGGGATGCCCCCTCACCCCAAGCTCCAGGGGTGCAGATATGGTTCTCTGCTTGCCTCTGGGGCATCAGTCACATGGAGGGCAAGATAGGGATGGAGCCAGAGGCCCCCATGTCACCAAGCTGCGTAATCCAGCATTTAGCCCTGCTGTAAATATTCAGTTCTTTTGAGCCCCTGCTCAAATGTCAGCCCCATAAGCCCTTAAGCACAGCAGTGCCTGTCTCTGGACCCCATCCAAAATGTCAATGTCTTTCTTGCGCCTGGACCCAGATTTGGCACATGGCGTATTCCAAATGGAGCTGAACCTGAACTGCATGGGGAGGGACAGCGTCTGCCTCCCCAAGACGTTAAATCTTGGCATGTGCAGCTCAGCATGGCAGCTGCCTTTCTCGCCCGCAACGCTCGTGGTCAGCTGGAGTCTCCTGTTCAGGCTCTGGCAGTACAGGCAAGCGCCCTCTTCAAGGGACCACACTCCCTCAGTGCTGCCTTCCTGAAGATGCTCTCAAAAATTAATAAGTTAACACTCATTAAATGCTTTGATGCTTCAGACGTATATCCCAGGAAACTCAGGAGGCTGAGGCAGGAAGATCACAAGTTCAACGACAGCCTCAGCAACTTAGCAAGGCCCTTGGGAACACAGCGAGACCCCAGCTCAAAATAAAAACATAAAACGGGCTGGGGATGTGGCTCACTGGTTAAGCTCCTCTGGGACCAAAAAGAACAAGCCTTGATGACAAGAAGCACATGTACCAAAAAGGACACTTCCACCCTCCCACAAACCTGGTGGTCAATCAATACTGCCACACCGGCACCGTTAATGTTGATTTTTTACATCACCGATGCAGCCTTTGATTCCTTGACATACCAACAACCCCAAATGTTAGGAGCTGAGGCATTCTCTAAATGCATGTCCTTAGAGCTGCCCCCCAGTGGGACTCTGGCTGACACTTCTGTAGGGGACATCTTACCACTAATAGTGGCTGCTTAACAGCAAGCAAAACAACTATAACAGTAACTATAAAAGTGGAAGGCACGAAGTCGAATCCCTCCTTCTGTTCCAAGCCTCGCTAAAAACTGAAAGCGTCCACCCCTCCCACAAAACGGACGACGAGCTCCTCCGGGTGTTTTCTCCATCCCTCCCATTTTCAGTGCTGCATGTATTTTTGTCAGGTCAAATGAACACACTGCCCCCCTCTGCTTACCCAGAACAGAGACTGTAAAACACCTAATAAACGTTGAAAAATGCGGGAACCTCATTAACAAGCAGCAATATGCAAATCAAGACAATAATGAGACACTGTTATTCACCAGCTGATTAACAAAAATTAGAAAGATCCACGTCGTTCAGTATTTGGTGAGCACAGAGGGAAACAGAGACTCAAGTTGAGAGAGGGAACATAAATGGAGAAAAACCACCGTGTAAGAGAACTGGGTGGCACTATTAAAATTAGCAATGCATTATTTATTTTTTTTACCTGGTCAATTCACTTCTAGGAATTTAGCCCACAGAAATTGCACGATTAGGGGCTGGAGTGGTGGCTCAGCTTGCCACCTGGCGTGCGCAAGGATGCAGGTTTGAACCCCAGCACCACGTACACAACAAAGTATGGGAGCAATAATAAAGCTGATTCTTTCTCCCTCACTGTCCCAAAAAAAGAAAGAAAAAAGAAACTGCATAATTACTTGGAAGCACAAAACTTGCTTCGAGCCCTCTCAAGAAGAGAGTCGCTAATGTATATTTCATCCTACATGAACTAACGTAGCGTATATTTCAACAATACAGCATTGACAAGTTCTCATGTTCAGACCTGGTAAGGTTTCATCATGCAGTAATTGATAAGTGAGGAAAAAGCAGGTTGAACACATCAAGTACATTTATGATTCCATTTTATAAAAGATCCAAACCCGGCTCAAGCCCACAGAGGCACAGGGGCCTCAGCTACAAGCAGGCAGGTATGAAAATACCAACGTCAGAGCGATGCACTTTGTTTAATTAAATGGTGAGACTAAGACTGTGGCTTTACTTCTTCCTCCTTTTCACTTCTCAAACTTAAACAGAAATCACACACACACAACAAAACGTCCCAGGACAGCGCCTGGGTCCTGCGCTGCAGAGCCCCTGCTCCTGGAACCTCTTGCTGACACACAAAAGCCAGGAAGGAGGACTCCTGAGCCAACCCCCCCACACACACACAATTCTTTATTTTCATTCCTGCCCGTGGCCAAATCTTCGTGGAATTCATCATTATTTTCCATCTGCCAAATAACAGAATTCGAGAGCACGGGGCTTCAAAACGATGTTCACTCAAGTCTTCTTAAAATAACATTTCAATATTGAAACAAAGCAGACTGACGCTAAGGGCCTGAGCTCTCTTACATGCAGTACAAAAGGCGGATTCCACACACGGTCCACACCCCTGGACCCAAAGACAAAGGTGGCCCAGGCAGGCTTTATCGAAATTCTTCTGTTACCCAAATCTCCCAGGATGCCCGCTAAATCCTCAGCTATCTTCAGGGGACAACTGGGAATGTGGATTTAGTTTGTATAGCACCCAAAGGTGAGGGTCAAAGGTCACAGGTCAAAGACCTGGATGTTTGGCATCCACATTGCAAAAAAAAAAAAAAAAGCCAACATTTCCAAATAACCAGGTGTTCAACAGTAAGTGGGATAAACATCCCAAAGCAGTGCTCTGTGACGGTCAATACTCCCATGACTTCCACCAGGGCCCAATTCATCCCGGAAGCAATCTGTTGTAACCCTGGCCTGCAGGAAGTCACCCCATGAACTACAGCTCAACACTGACCAGATTTCACTAAGATGCATAAAAAAAAAAATCTTACTATTCCATCCCAAGCCCAAGTCCCAGCAGGGTCCTGGCTCCTTTCAAATGCATTTGCACACACGGGGCTCCCAGGGTCAAGGACCGCATGGTGGCACTGGTAGCAGCTTACCATGCTGTTTCAGGCAAACACCTGTTAATGCTTAAACTCCACGTCCACAGAAGTTTGCTTTTCAGGAGGTGTCCAGAGAACAGGGCCACGCCACTTGATCCCTAGGACCAGCAGCAGAAACCTTCCCTGAACTTGGTAACAACCACTGGATCTCACCAGAGGTGGCAAGCGAATCCTACGCTCAACTGTTCTCTTAGATGCCTGTTTGCCTGAGGTGTTCACAAGGTAGGTGAGAGCAGGCCATCCACCACCTTTTGAACTTCACTATAAAAAGTTCATAGTCTTTCTCAAAAAAGCTAAACAGAGAACTGCAATATGATCTAACAATCCCTCTACTAGGTATACATTATTCACAATAGCCAAATGGTGAAAATGTGGTACATCCACACAATGGAATACTATGCAGCCTTAAAAATGGAAGTTTGGATTCAAGCTACAAATATAGATGACTTCTGAATGCATTAAGTGAAATAAGCCAGACACAAAAGGACAAATGCCCTGCAACTCCACTTATATGAGGGTCACAGAGCAAGTAAATTCACAGACAAAAAGTCGAATCAGGGATCTGAAGGGCTGGGGAACAGTAAATGGGGACTTTCTGCCTAATGCACACAGAGTTTCTGTTTGGGGTGATGAAAAAGTTTTAAAAGTCATTAAATGCTCACTGCACATGCTTATGAATATAATTAATGCCTACTAGACTTAGAAATGATTTTAAGTGGTAAATTGTATTTTATGGATATTGTACCCTGATTTTTTTAAGACATCTCACAACCCACAGAGGTAAATGGAAGTTAGGAGAAAAGTACCATACCCTCATTTTTGCTCTCAACAGTATTCCTTGGGCCAAATGGTATTTACTTCCACCATCATTATTCTGATTTAGCTCTAACAATGTTTTTTTATAAAACATGGAACCTCCTTTGAAGGAGGCAGTTTAGCAAGAACATAGACAAGAGCAAAATTCGTGGGGTCCCATAAGGCACAGGATGAGCCCTCATCTGCAGAGAGCACAGGTAACAGCACCCATCCAGCAGTCCAGCTGCGGAAGGTCTGGGTGCCCTAACGCACAGGAGGTGCTTGTCCAAGTCAAGACCAAGGTGATGATCAGTGCTGGCTGAAGTCAACTTACGTCCTGGTCACATATGACACCATCTGGGAACTGAAATGGCATGGCTGAGAAAAATCTCAGTGAGGTCTAAACTCACTCATACAAATTGAGTATCCTTTATCCCAAGTGCTCAGAAGCAGGAGTGTTTTGGATTTAGGTTCCCCACACCCATTTTGGAATATTTGCATATTCCTAATGAGATGTCTTGGGGTTGGGACCCAGGAACAGGAGTCCTTTATCTTTTCTATACACCTTTGCATATGCGTAGCCTAAAGGTCATTTTACCTAATGGTTTTAGCGCCCCTGTGTTTTGACAGGGCCAGGTGGGGCACTTCCCACTCACCCGGTCACATCAGCACTTGAAAAATTTCAGCTTTTAGGGCATTGTGGATCTTGGATTTCCAGATTAGGGACCTTCAACCTCTAAGTACGTTAGTCAAGATTTTCTCCCTATCCACACCTGGAAGGTGGTGGAACCCTTGCCTAGGGTGTGGGCAAAGCTCACTGCAGGTTAAGCCTAGTGGTTACATTGAGAAAGTCGCTCACAGGACAGCTAACGAAATCAGAAAATGCAAATCTGCCTGTGCATCCCAAAGCAAAACAAAACGCCACTTTGGGAGTGATTCTAATGAACAGTTTTCAGCTGTCTCCTCGGAGCTCAAGTTGCTTGGAGATGAACAGCTCTGCTGGGCTCCCTGGGACTCTGACCCCAGCCCACCTGAGCCAGGCCATGGGCTGCACGTCTCTTCCCAGCCGTGTAAGGGATCTTTTTTTGTCTCTCTGATCCTTCTTGGTTTACGCTCTTCTGCACTGAGAAGAGTACGAAAAAGTCCTCCTTGGCCAAGTCACCACCAAGAGTAAGGTGACAGGTGAAGTCTTAATCATCCCACGCATCTTCTATTACGCTGTGGTAACTGTTCAGAGACCTATGAAGTGTCTAGCAACAAAGTAACCTCTTCATTAAAAAAGAAAGTCAGTGCTATTGTTTAAGATGAAAAATGGCTGGTGCTGGGCCTTGGTTCAGTAATGAACTCGCAGTTCTCAGAGCCAGCAGGGACTAGACGTTCCATCCAATTCGAATTTTAAGGTGGGGGAGCTCAGGCTCGCAGTTGCCTCCCTGGTAGTCTGGGCTGCTGGGAAGCCCGCGGATCGAGTCAAGCGTTACTGCTAAACACTTAAACACTAATAACATTCACCCAGCTCTGAGCACTTACTAGAAAAATATAATCATCTGACTCTTAATCACAGAGGGAAGGCTCGGCAGAAGGTCCTGATAAACACGGCTGGGCCAGGGACGCAGAGTTCTATTGATCATTTTCAGTAAAAGGAGCTGTTCGGTTTCATGACCCTCTCAGATTTCCCTCTGGTTTTTCCCACATCTACCTCCACTGGCCACATGCGCACACCATTCCTGAGCAAGCTGCAGGCAGCACACACAAGGCCACGGTGCCCAGAGACAGGTAGGAAGAGCTGGCAGGATGGCTGGGTCACCAAAGCCAACCCTGGTTAATGGAAAGAGCATATTTACAAAGGGGAAAAAAAAAAAAGAGGAGAGAGAGAAATCACAGAAATAACAAAGGTTTGTTTGTGGGAACGTTGGGATCTCTGCTTTCTGGGAAAACACACATTGAAAAACTTGACACTTGGCTTGTTCATTAAGTGGCAAAAGGCAGGAGCTGGAGGGGGGACGCCCTTGGATGAGGCCTCCCCTTTGGAGGAAGAGCCCAGGGAGGAAGCCTGCAAATTGCGTAACACAGCTCCTCTGGGGCAAATATAGAGGCACATTTCTTTAAAAACTCAAGAAGGTAACACAGAACCCCACAAGCTGGCGACCACACTCCCCAACCTTACTGTGAGCCAGCCAGGCAGCTGGACAGGCATGGGGGCCCAGCCCAGATGGGCGTCAGCAGGGGCACCTCCAGGACTCCACGATGGGGGCGCCTGGGGCTGGCTCAACATATCCTTATCAAGGGTCCTGCTTTAGGGAACTGCAGGCTCTCTCTTCCCTTTCCAGGTCCCAAAAGGGACTCTGGAATTTCTAAGAGTCTCCAGTATCCCCAAAACGAACACCCAGTGCCACCACTGTTGTGCAAACCCCTTTTATGCAATCATTTGCATTTGATGGGCTCATCTCCCAGGCCACCCCATCCCTCCGCCACAGCCTCCTTCCCCCCACCCCCACCCCCACCAGGGAAAGGTCCAGAAGGACGAGGAACAGGGCCCTGGCCACCTCCAGCCAGAACACCACATTCCCAAGGTGCAGGTCTCCTCTCTCAAAATATACCTTAGACTCTTGTCCACATGTACTCAAATTCCATTTCCCTTTCCCTCCCTCCAGAAAAGGCTCAAACATGAACCCAAAAAAAAAAAAAGTTCTGGTTACACGGGTCCCCCAGGCTAGAGACACCCAGAGGGTCCCGGTTTTGCTTTAAGAACATAGGTGCTCTTCGCCCTGCAGAAATGTTGTCATAAATAATTAAAACCGAACTGCACCTGTTGGAAATCAAGCAGCATCTCCTCATTAAGCCCCCGCATTCTCCAGCACGCTTGTGATCAGTAATTCAGAATTGCAAAAAGCTCCTTACCCATAATGATGATGTCGGTCCCATTTATTTAGAGACCAGGACTCTCTGGAGGCTCCTGGGCTCTCTTTGTACTTGTTTACACGGCTGTCTTAATTGACAGAATTAGTTAAACACTGGGATTTTGACCACCATTCTCATACTTAGATTATATTTAAATAAATTGTTGGAACTGCATCAATTATGTGAGTTGCAGCAAGCGCTCGGTGGTTAACACAATCCCAGGGGCCACAGCTTAACGGTTTAACTCCGCCTAATGAAATCTTTGCCTGCTTGTTATTAAAGAATTTTTTAAAGAGACAACCCTCCGATCCCATTGTACTTGGCCTAAGGACTGAATTCAAAACATCAGGGCAAGTCTTACCACTGCCCCTGCTTCTACCAAGTGAGCATCCTGGCAGACAACCAAGTATTGATGCCCAAGCTACCACCATCCAGCGAGCCACCTTCCACCTCTTCCACCCTAAAACTGCACCCGTGCTGCACTTAGGGACAGACTCAGGCTTCCTCACTGTCCTCTGGGTTTTGGCTTCTAGATGTTAACTTTTAAATGTTAAAATAAAAAGGCAAAAATGTTTGCAGAATCAAATGATCCTTTAAAGGTGAAAAGCTGCATATGGGATATGAGGAAAGAACTCAGGCACTTTCGGGTGGGGAGGTGGCTCATGTACCTGCAGCAGGGCTGGGATGGGGACTTCGAGATGCCATGAAGTGATGTTTAAACACAGGGCTGTTCCGCACATCCCAGCACTGCCACCAAGAACTCCTCTCCCGCCTGGCTTGTAAGAATGAGGGGTCTGAGCAGCAGCATCCTCTATTTCACCCAGGAGGCAAGTTTCCCAGGAGGGGCTCTGTGGTCCCCACCACTCCTGGCACCCTATGCATGGATCATCTCCTCCCTCCGGACTCAAAAGAAAACAGCAGAAGTGCCAGGATGTCAATTCCATGAGAAGGTGACAAAAAGCTATGACTTCTGTGTTCCTCCACCCTTTCTCTCTTACCCTGAGGACAACATGACAGCTGACCTGCAAAGGCCCAGGTGACAAGGGACGCTGGGCAGCCAACTGCCAACTTGTTTCTAGGAAGTGCATCCTGATAACAGCAGGGCAGACCCCGCCCCACCCATCCTTCAAGTGAGACCCTTTCCCTACCTGGAATCCAGAATACAGGGCTGGAGCAACCCCAAGACGGGAGAACCCTTGAGGCTGCACCTATATTCCTGACCCTGACACCTGAGATAATGTCTAACGCTGCTGCACCTTGGGGAAATTTGTTATGCAGCAATAGGTAACTAACACACCCACTCATGCACCCAAAGCACAAAGGATTTCACAATAAGATTTTCTCAGGTCCTGTGCATCTGCTAAGTTCTTGAAGTTCTCCCCATCCATACCAAATACTTTATAGAGATTCCACAGCCCTCTTCCCAAGATGCCCTTCAGTCCAACACAGTCCAAAACTCTTGCCTGATCTCCCTTGTTCTCGTTCTCCAAAGAGCTGCCCAAGGTCATACTCGTCAGTGCCCCCACCCCCGACTTCCAGATCCCCTGTCTGACTCCCTGCTGGACCAGAGCCTCTCTGAGCTGCAGTCCTGCCCTGGCCTCTTTAGTTTCCCCAGAGCCCAGGGCAGTGCGGGGCACAGAAGCGTTCAGTCAATGCTTAGAATGAAGACAGGAGCATTCGCAAGCATCTCCAACTGAGCTCTGTCGATTTCAAACACTTATGCGATGAGATTAAATTCAGGGCATCCTCAGAATCCTTGAAGTCGGGGGACAGAGGCCTGCCTCTGTCATCTTCCAGCGCTGTTGGTGACTAATTTTTCAGGCCCCAGTCTCTAGTCCAGCTCCACTCACTACTCATGCAACCCTGTTCTCACAGGCAACCACTTGAGCCTTCTCAGATTCTGCGCTGGTTTAAGTTTTACAGACCATAAAGCATATAGAAAACAGACTCTCAACTTTCGACCTTCGGTTATTAAATTCTCCTCGTATAAAGAACAATGCAAATGGGGGTTGGACTTTAAAATTACATACAAGTCCAGGGTGATTTTTTAAAAAACATCAAACACTGACACAATCAAATATGATAATCACTATTAAAAAAAAAGTGTTCCTCCTAGTTCTTGCTAACTTTGGAAGACTTTGAAAAATAAACATGTAAGATGCACAATATTTGGGAAGTTCCATCCTACCTTGTAGCCTCCGATGCGGTGCTCCTGCTTAAACTCCTTCCCGTTCTTCAGCCACCTCATCGTGGGGGTCGGGCTGCCCCCGGCTGGACAGCGGAACTTGACGGTGTTGGCGGCGGGGACCGCGTGGAGCCGCTTCTCCATCTTCTCCGTGTTGGTCCAGTACGGTGCTCCTGGATTGGAAGACAACATTACAGAGCATGTACAGAAGCAGCTTCATCTCCAGGAGTAAGCTCCAACCAGGGGACAGCAACTTGTTTCATGCAGAAAGGATCTGATGGTTTTTTTAAATCTCTGAATAATATTTACATTAGGAAAATATTTTCAGTGCTTGAATCCAGCTGGCCTAGCACAAGGTCCCAAGAGGGAGTGCTTATTGGTTTATGTCTATTAACAAGGGAAAAATAGCTTTTGAGACACCTTCTCTCTCTCGTTCTTTGTGCCAGAAAATAATTTCATGTCAAGTCATATTTTTAAATGCTACCTTATAGTCGCAGTAACAACGCATGCCGTAACAGCTCAGTCCTTCAAAAATATATCATTCTGGACCACTGCACCTTTTCAGCAGCCACATACACACACTGGTAAAAACTTACGGTTGTTGAAAGCCCCATCAACTTATCCATCCAGGGTTAACTTTAAAGGCAATCAATACTATAAGTTATCACCCTATCATGGTGAACTGATCCAGGGCAGCATCATTAACTCCCCCAGCACTTTAGCTGACAAACCAAAATACCTCCAGCAATAAACATATTTATTTTTTTAAATGAAAGAAAAAAGTTTTTTCTCTCCAATGGTGTTTCTGAACACCATAATCCTATCACCACGCCTAAGCAAATCACAGGAGGCTTCCAATAAATGTTATGGACAGCCATGCCCTCTAAGTGGCCCTCACAGCCATAAATACAAGGGATTTTTTTAAACCCAGGAAAGGAGGTAAGTTTTTCAATTGCCAAGTGACATATTTTATAAAAAGCCACAGCATCAATCCAGAATAAGCTATAAATTTTCCAAGTGGGCTAATAAGGGCTACTGACCCCTGCTGACAAAATGCTTATTTGTCAAGTGTGTCTCTTAGAGGTTTGACATGTGTGATATAGTAACTCTCAGAAATCTGGTCAGAAAGGCACTATTATAATCCCTCTTTGCAGGTGGGGAAACTGAGGCATGGAACTGTCCAGTCATCTGCCCAAAGCCCTGAGGCTCAGAAGAGGTGTGGTCCAGGATCTGAACCCAGTCAGTCAGATGCAGAGCCCACCGCTTTCAGCAGAACTTTCCACTGCTGTAAGAACCAGCTTCCCCAGGGGTTAGAATCCTTGCCATCAGCCCCTGCGATATTTAAGATGGACTCCAGGGCAGCCAACCTGGGCCAAAGGCACACAGGCATGCGTCCTCTTCACCTACATCCAGAGCCTCCACTGAAATCTAGGGTGGCTATTTAACTTTTCACATGTATACGCTTTTATCTTAGCACACTGGTAACCAAAACCTTCCTCTTCCCTACGCTAAAGGGCCCATTCCCTGGAACCCAGCTGCAAATGAACCAAGCAGGCATCACGGGCAGCTGGCTGGCCTTGGGTGTCCGGTGCCTATCCATGCACCTCTCCTTTTGAGAGTTCACCATCCATCACAAGACCCCCCAGGACCAGGCATGCTCTGAAACAATTTCTATCATCTTTCATCTCAAAGCTTCTACTTAGAAAAATCAGTCCACAGCCCCTGAAAAGAAACCTTTGAGAACACAAAATAAATAAAGCACTTTGTCGCTACACAAAGACTTTGCAAATCTGACCTAAATGAAAAGCATGCCTCACGCTGTCAGGTGTCTGGACTCGTGTCATCTAAGTAGACACAATAGCCTATTCACCCGAATTAGCCAAATATTAATGGGGTGACTCTTTCAGAGAGCATCAATTACCGCTGAGCCGATCCTTTGGAATGTCTGCTGTTTTTTTTTTTCTTTTTTACATAAAAGAAATCAGCAGATACGTGCTTACACGCCATTAGGCATGATTTCCATGTTCCCTAAAAGGTCAAACAGTGGGGTTTGGATTAAGGAAGGAGGAATGTTGATCTTTTCCACTCTTGCTGGGCTAAGCCATCAGCAACGCTGTACCCAGCACCCGATGGCCCTTGACCACATGGTGCTGTGCAGCTAACCGCAGCAAGGCCACAGTGGCCACCAGGGCCTTTGTCTTGGTGCCTGAGGAATGGCTGCAGGTTAGGGGGAAGGAATTCTGCTGGAATTCCTGGCAGGAAGCCACTTCCCTGGGGTGAAATTTCAATCATCAGAACTATAGCTATAAAATGTGCTCGTGCAAAACAGACGCCAGGCCATGCGTCAGGGTGTGGGCACAAGGGCTGAGGCCTGGGGTGGGTGGGGCACGGTGAAATCCACTCAGGGCTCTAGCTCGACACTGAAATTTCACAACATTCCCTCAAGAACTGAAAATCATGGTTCAACAGCAAGGCCCACCGAGCCCTGTTGAGGGAGGTGGCTTCCCTGTGTGTCGGGGAGGGGCCGCCCCAACCCCCTGCGGTCCACCTGGCTCTGGGGCGTGTTGACATCACAGAGGCACCCAACCAGGCCTCTAGAACTAAACCTCCCTCTGAGTTCCCGAATTTTTCAAATACAGGATGCTGGAAGGAAGAAACTACTCTTTAGGGGTGGGGCTGAAGCTCAGCAGTAGTGCTTGAGGAGGGTACTGAGACCATGGATTCATTCCCAGCACCAAAAAAAAAAACAAAAAGAAAAAAAAAGATTATTTTAACAATGGCTCTTCCTGAAATAAACACTGCTTAAATCACATGGGAGGTCTAGAAAGAACAGCCCCACGGTGGTCCTTCAGTAGCAGCCTCGAGACCCCCATAAACTCTTCCCTCTTCAGTATTTCCTGACATTTTTTGCAGTCTAACCACATGGAAATCCCAGAGCCACCAAAGAGCCACAATGCAGCTGCAGGGTCGCACAGCCAGGCACAAGCCAAAACATTAGGGGCCTCTTTCAGACCAGGACTCAGAAACAGCTTCAACACCTTCACCTGGAGAAGGAGCTGGTGTGACCAAGGTCTACAAGAGCAGAGATAGCCGTTGTGCACAGCAAGCAGCTGACAGAGACAGTCAACAAGCCCCTTAGCACGACCTGCCAGCCAAGGACAGACCCATCAGTGTCTTTAGTCAAATTCAAGGTATCTACTCTCCCCTCGCCTGGCACCACCTCAGGGCTGCGTGACGATGGGTTTCCAGTCAGTCAATGAAGGAGCACGGCAGCCATAGTTCCAAAGGCATCTGACACGAATTCCACCAAACCACCCACCGGCCTCACCGACAGGGATGGTCCCTTCGGCACTGACCCTCTTACACCATCTGATGTCACATGCAGCAAAAGAACAAAGCTCTTAGTCACTGAACCCTAATGATGAGCAAATTAAAAGAACAGTTAAGACCCAGCACAGTGAACGAATAAAACTCCATCATCGAGGTCCACATGTCCGCCCATTTCCGTTTGCTACGCTGGAAGTTATCGTCTAGTAGAGATAATGTCAAGTAAGTGGAATTTTACCTCTTGTTTAAAGAGAGAGGGACAGTGAGAGGGAGAGAGAAAGAGAGAATGCTATAGTTCGTTTTTCACATGGCTTTCGTTGCTGTGACACTTGGCTGTGTACATGGTGCTGGGGTTTGAACCCACGTCCCTGCGCATGCGAGGCAAGCATTGAAACCGCTGAGCCACCACTGCAGCCCCAGAATTTTACTTTAATGCAGCACAAGCCTCAGAATGTGAACAGCTAGGGATTCACAACCCCACAGAAACATCCCCCCAACTGCCCTGCTGTGCACCCCCATCCCACAGTGAGGTGCATCCAGGCCACTGTGAGTCTCCTCACCTGGTGTCTCTTGTGATGTGTGAGGAGCAACAAGGGCTGGAACACCCAGAGGGTGCCACTTGCTCCTCGACCTATAAGAAGAGGGATGGACAAACTGATGAGGGATCACGTGACTGTTAAAGGTTCAGCTATAAAATGAAGGAGTTGCCAGGTGCAATGGTGCACACCTGTAATCCCAGCAACTTGGGAGGCTGAGGCAGGAGGATCACAAGTTCAAGGCCAGTCTCCGTAACTTAGTGAGGCCCTAAGTGACTTAGTGAAACCCTGTCTCAAAATAAAAAATAAAAAGGGCTGTGGGCTGTGGTTCAGTGGGTAAGTACCCTGGGTTCAATTTCTGCTACCAAAAAAGAGAGAGAGAGAAAGAGAAAAAGAGAGAAAGAGAGAAAGATTGCACAAGCACAGCCCAGTGTTTTAAAGGAAAAACATGGAATCGTATTACAGTGCTGTACCAAAAGAGGACTAGCGACCATCTGGCCCAATGGTTGATGTGATCAATGTCACCCAGAAAGGTTAAGTGATTGGATCAAGGTCACGCAGCCAGAGGCCACACTGAGGCTAGCCCCAAGTCTCCAGCTCCCTGAGCAGCGTTCTTCCAGCCACTTCGGACTGCCCTGTGAACTCTCCCATAGTAATTAAGTCAAAAGTTCAAGATTTATGTGAGCCACGGACGCTGATGACTGCCAACTGTATTTTTATTGATGCAAAAAAAAAAAAAACACAGCCGGTTTCAGCTCCTAGATTAAGTCACAAACTCCCTAAAGCCCCAGTAAGGCCTCTGTCCTAAGTCTATAATTAGGGCTTTTAAAAATATCACTAATCAGGACATTTGAATGCTTTGACCCCTGTGGGGGGAAGACGTCACTACCCTTGAAGCTGACTGCCGTCCCTCTGCTTCTAGTCTGACAGGAACTTAAGAGAAACCCAATCCAACAGCAAGGAGCTCGGAGGGGCTGCGTCCAAGGGGAGCCTCTTTCAAACACAGGACTCGAGGCCAATCACTGGTTTCTGAAAAGCCAGGCAAGTTACCCAAGGGAAGTGAGTTGAGTCCACGGGGGAGCCGGTCACCTGTGGAAAACGCGACAGTGGCTGGCAGCACCAAGTGCCCTGGGGAGGTGGAGAAGCAAAGACCTCTGTGGACACCACCAGTGGCCCAAACCAACTGCTGATGGGCTTTTCATTATCAAGAGTTTCCAAACACACAGGAGGAGGCCTGAGGGCTTTGTTTCCTAGTTCTTCCCAATTCCTGGAATTGTCAACACAACCAAGAAATCTCCATTCACCAACCTAAGATACCATCTCCACCAAGCAAATCCCAATTAGAACAAAGGCGGCTCAGAACCGGCTCAGAACCGTTATCGTGGGCGAGTTAATCAATGAAAGGAGTTTGGAATCACAAGCTATGCACCTTTGTTTTCCCCAGTGACTTAAAAAAAATTGCTTTTCAGGGCTGGAGCGGTGGCTCAGTGGTTGCGGCGCTTGCCTGGCATGCGCAAGGATGCGGGTTTGAACCCTAGCACCACGTACACAGCAAGGTGTCGGAGCAACGAAAGCCACATGAAAAACTAAATAAAATGGATTCTCTCTCGCTGCCCCTCTCTTAAAAAACAAAACAAAGCAAGAAAAAAAAAATAAAAATCCTGCCTTTCTCCCTGACGCGGAGCAGCAGGCAACTAACTGCAGGTCACCATAGAAATGAAACCAAACAGAAAACTACCTGCTCTGTCTCCTCTCAACAGAGGACCACTCCAGCAGGATGAATCTTAAGACAGCCATGCTGCTTCTCGCCATCATGTCCCTCTGGTGAATGACGGGCCTGAGGTCCTATCAATCGTGAGCTTCCCAAGAACTAAGACTCAAGTGCTTCAGAAGCATTCAATCACTTGAACCTAAGCTGGAGGTGATCAAAACCCCTGAGCAGGGGCTGGAGCGGTGGCTCAGCGGTTTCGGCGCTTGCCTGGCAAGCACGAGGACCCGGGTTCAAACCCCAGCACCGCGTACACAACTGAGTGTTGGAGCAATGAAGGCCATGTGAAAAACTAGAATAAAAAGTTGTTTCTCTCTTTCTCTGTCTCTCTCACTGTCCCTCTTAAAAAAAAAAAAAAAAAAAGAAAGAAAAAGAAAGAAAAAACCCTGAGCAAACCAGCATGCATGACTACTTACCTGGTGCCAGGTAACCCACTAAGACCCCAACACCGATGGAGGGCAAGGAGGAGCGAAGTCACGCTTCCCTAGGCTAAAGCATCAACCCTGAACCTTTCAAACCCCTCAACCTGGATGCGTTTCAAATGTGAACTAAGTCTGTCCAGAGAAAATGTGCTGCATGGGCGGGCATGCGTAGCTGCACTATTTCCTGCCGTGACCTGTAGTGACATCACAGGACTGCTCTGTTGGGGAGGCGTCCAGCGCAGGCAAGGTGTGAGGTCATCAGCTAGTCAGCTGCTAAATGTGCCGGGAGAACTGGACTTAAAAAGGGTGAGGGTCAGACTCTGGAAATCAGCTCCCGCCAGGTTTTCCAAAGCGTGTGCAATGGATGCTAATAGAGGCTGTATTTTTTTAAAGGGTCTCATGGTCAACAAGTTTGGAAAAATCTGGAAAAAGCAAAATTAAACACATGCTTGACTGTAGAACCCCTCAGAGTTTGCACTAGGCTGCTGGACGCTACACTCCAAGACTGGGTCACAGCATGCAATATTTCTAAAATTTCAAAAGGCAGAGGAACATTTAGAACAAGGGTTCCGAGGTATATTCTTTGGGAAACACTGGCTTATTTTCTTAATGTAGATACCAGGACCTAAACATCAGTCTATTTTCAATGTGACTGGTAAAGGAGTGACATCACAGAACGTTCATTCAACATCCACGCAGGGTCTTGCCCAAAAGCAGCACCCAGTCTGCTGGGAAAGGTGGGCTTGCGATACAAGGTCATTTTGCACACGGTGCAATAGAACAGAAAATGAAATGGTCCAAACAAGCTGCTGTTCTGTCTGTGTAAACACCAAGTCCTCCCAGAGGAGCCCGCTTTGGGGCTGGATCTGAGCTGGGTTAAGAGTTAGCAGCAACCTGGATATTGCAGAACATTCCTAGGAAAATCAAGCAACACTGTGGTCTTAATGGATACCAGTTTCACACCCCAAATTCTGCCTCAATTTTCCCCCTCCTCTCAGTGCTGGGATTGAGACCGGGACCTCACCTTGGTTTTTGATAATGCTGCCGCTGTGGCTGGCCCCAAGCCATCTGCACCCACCAGGCCTCTCCCAGGCAGCTATGCCTGCCTTCCTGCATCTGAGCACCAACTCTGGATAAGCCAGTGTAGCTTGGAGAGAGAAAACTAATCATGCCATGTCTTCATCCTGAAAGAGACAAGTCTCCCCAGCAAAGCCCCAAAACGTCACCGTCAGCAGGAGTGCAGAGCATCATTTGTGAACGTCACTAAAGAGGAACATTTGAGCCACCCCGTTTGGCATTTTCCAGGCAAACAGAAGGCACCAGAGGAATCAATCTAGACACATGGATGCGTCCAGGTGGCTGGAAAGGCTGAGAATTCAGCGCTTCTACAATTTTCCCTATCAAATGGGTCAGGCATCTGACACTTGAGGTGGCAAAAAAATTGTTTTAATGAAAACATCCCTTTCCTGCCTTGCCCATTACCCCAGCCCTGGCATTCCTCCGTCCACACGGGTCGCAGCTGCTTAATCTCGGCCGCCCCAGGCTGCACCTGTGAATCAGACCAGCCTAATCACACTAACAGATGGCAGGGGCCAAGCGGCCAGCTAAGAACTGCTATCACTTTAAATAGTGTCTAATGTTTCACAGGCACCAAACAGAGCCCTCCCCGCAGCCGCGCTCCCCGGGACAGCTAACGCTCGCCCTTGATGGTCGCACAGCACCCATTTCAGGGACAGAGCTGGTGTCATCCGAGAGCTGATTACAAAAGTCCCCAGCTGCAAGGTAAAAGCAAGGCAACTGTCCAGCGCTGGCACCCACGAGGCACAGGCTCTGCTCCTGGTCCTTCCAGGACTCGCGGTCATGCTGAAACCCGCAGGCCCGCGGCAGGCCAGCCCGTGGGTCCTCAGAGGCAGGGTCTGCTCAGCAGACTGGCTGCTACCAGCTGCTGTGTTTCAGTGCATGGATTCCTGCTAACGAGCCATCAGGCAGGGGACCTGACCACCAGGACAGCACAGTCTCAGCAAGCCACCAAAACCAAGCTGACGATATCTGAGCTGACGATATCTGATGTCCCAATCAGCAGCAAGGGCTCCCACATGCATCACTACAGAATTGTAAACAACTGCACAAACATGCTCACTCCACCCCCAGTGTGACCCTGGGACGCCCACGGGCCACGAGCCTAGGACAGGCTCCAGCGCTGCCTTCTGCTGAGCCACAGTTTTCAGATCAATAAAACAAGAACTGCTCCCCTGCCTGACCCAGTTACAGTGGCACCGATGTAGCCAGCAGCCAGGCTGCAGCTGCCCCCTCTGCCTCCAGCTCCAGTCTCAGAGTTTCCTGTGCACCCAGAGTTTCGCGCTCTGGCAGCGTGAGGAGCCTGCGAATCTGCATTTCCAGCAAACCCCCATCCTTCCGCCACCATGATTCTGATGCTGCTGACCCAGGAACAGCACTGCCCTTCTCTCCTCTTGCCTAAAAGTAAAAAAACTCCATCGGCTAAAAAATTTCTGGTTTTGCCCATGCTACTGGGAGACTCAGGGACAAATCCAAACCTCAAGTAACACATTTATTCTGCGTGCCTGACATCTATTTTCTCCTCTTCCTTTAAAAAGCTTTCGACTACCCAGGCACGGTGGTGCACGCCTGTAATCCCAGCGACTCAGGAGGCTGAGACAGGAAGACTGTGAGTTCAAAGCCAGCCTTAGCAAGTTGGCAGGGCCCCTAGTAACTTAGCAAGGCCCTGTCTCAAAATAAAATATAAAGAGGACTGAGAATGTGGCTCAACGGTTAAGGGTCCCTGGGTTCAATCCCTGGTACCAAAAAAATTAAATAGAAGTAAAATAAAAAGCTCCTAACTAAATGAGAGTCTTTTCAATAAATGGTAACAGAACACCTGAACATCCACAGGCAGAAAATTAATCTAGACAGAGACCCCAAAAAATTAATTTAAAATAGTTCATGACTGTGATCTAAATGTAAAACAGGAAACTATAAAACTCCCAGGAGATAACACAGAGCTGACCTTGGGTTTGCTGATGACTTTAGATAGCAAAACCAAAAGCCCAATAATCCAGCTGATAAGCTGTACTTCATGCAAATTAAAAATTTTTGTCCCGTGAGCAAAGCTCAAAGGAATGTGAAGACAAGCAACAGATAGGGGGAAAATATTTGCAAATAAACAAAAGACTGTGATCCAAAATATACAAAGAACTCTTAAAATTCAACAATAAGAAAACAACCCAATTAAAAAAGGAGCCAAAGATCTTAGCAGGCACCTCACCAAAGATTCACGGATGGCAATCAAGCATATATTAAAAAAAAAACAAAAACATGCAAATCAGAACACAGAGAGACCTGCAACAACCTACTAGCAAGGCCAGAATCAGAACACAGAGCACCAAAACCCGGTGAGGATCTAGAGCATCGAGAGCCCTCATTCTCTGCCAATGGGAAAGCAAAGTGGCACAGCCACTCGCAGGGTGGAGTGGCAGCTTCCCACCATCTGAACGCACTCTCACTGTGTCGCCTAACAATCGCACCCCTCGGTATTTACCCCGAAGAGTGAGAACTTCCATCCCCACAAAAACCTGTGTGCAGATGCTTGCAGCAGATTTATTCATAATTGCCAAAACGTGGAGGCCACCAAGACGTTCTCCAGCAGGTGTGTAAACAGAGGTACACGCAACTCCGGAATATTATTCAGTGCTAAAAAGAAATGAGCTACCATGACATGGGGCAGGAGGAAGCCAATCTGAGGGGTGTCTCT
The DNA here is from genome assembly GCA_004027875.1 of Aplodontia rufa. Classification (NCBI taxonomy): domain Eukaryota; kingdom Metazoa; phylum Chordata; class Mammalia; order Rodentia; family Aplodontiidae; genus Aplodontia; species Aplodontia rufa. Next base: position 58,783 of record PVKS010001462.1, on the reverse strand, counting down.
CCAACCACGTGACAGCCGGGAAAAGGCGGAGCCAGGAGGCCAGGAGGGCAGCAGGAAGGGGTGGGAGCCCAGATTCTGAGGTCGGACTGCTCTGCCCAGCAGGGGTGGGCACTCTAGACACTGGTCCTGATTCAGCACCCAGAACACCAAGGGGGAGCCCTAACGTGTCGAATTCAGGTTCACCGGCTGTGACCGCCCACTTTGGAGGACACAGTGACAACCCAGCGGCTGCACGCATGTGCTGGAAGGGTTAGGAAATCGTTGCACCTTCCCCTTGATTTTGCCGCGAACCTCAAACCACTCTTTAAAAGGTCAATTGCTTTACTATTTAGCCCCTGTTTAAGTTTACTGAACTGACAAAGATCCCTTTGAGAAAATGCAGAATATGCCACCCAAGCAGAGAACCCCAGGACCATCCCTGTGGGATGTCCCAGCCATGTCACTGGAGAAGACAATGAATGCAGGTTTTATTTTCTTTATCTGAGCACTGTACAAATATGAACTGACTCCTCCTAACAGCCCGGGAGACCTGATTATCATTCCCATTTTACAGGAGAAGAAACTGAGGCACAGACGCTCAATGGGCCCCTGAGAAGTGAGGAAGCAGGACTCAAATGCGAGCTGCCCCACCCCAAGAGCCAGTCATGGCCACCACCAGTGCGGCCCCTCCAGCGCTGGCGCCCTCCCATCACTGTCTGCCGCATGAGGCCTGCGTCACAGAAGGCAGGGCTTCCTAACCTCAGCATACCAACCCTGAATTCCGGGCTACGGGGGCTGCATTGTGCATTATAAGCTGTCACGGGCAGCATCCCTGGCCTCCACCTGCGAAATGCCACGAGCACCCCTATCCACACTGTGACAACCAAACACCAACAGATGCCCCTGGCCATCACCCTTGGTCGAGAATCACTGGGCACGACTATGGAGGATTAAGAAAACCAAGAGAGGCCAGGCACAGTGGTGCACGCCTGTAATCCCAACAGCCTGAAGGCTGAGGCAGGAGGATCGCAAGTTCAAAGCCAGCCTCAGCAACTGAGTGAGGCCCTAAGCAACTGAGCCAGACCCTGTCTCAAAATAAAAATAAAAAGGGCTAGGGATGTGGCTCAGTGGTTAAGCACCAAAAAAAGAAAAATAAAAACAAAAAACCAAGAGGGTACATGGCGCCACTAGCTTACATCCCTGAATGGTGAGAAACCAAAGAAATAAAGGAAAACCAAGGACGGAAAAGCAGTGACAGACACAAGAAGAAAGGGTGACAGCGACACTGGTTTATTCTCAGGTTTCAAAGTCAGGACAGCAGACACAGTGGACACCAGGTGCCGCAGAGACCAGAAGGCAGGTGCCCGTCGGGACTCCCATACAGCTGCTCCCGCGGGGCCTTTGCGGGCAGCTACTTACTCTTGCTGTTACTGTTCTCACTGACAAAATCTTCGGAGCCATCTGGGTCGTCCTCGTCATCCCCAGATGAGATGGCATCTGTATGCAAGAGAACATATCCAAGCATGTGTTTGTGCAAAGCCAAAAGCCGCGGTCACCTACAGCTGAGCCCTTCTCAGGGGTGAATTCAACCACCCAGGAACCCTCCAAGTATGAAATCATGATTTCTTGTTTTTAACGGCTTACACTCTCTCTGGGAGGACAGTTGGTCTCTGTTAGGAGACTCCTGCTTCCACGCTCTTTAAACGTGCTATAAAATTGGATCTACTCGAACTGGATTTTAAACTTCAAATAATATTCAAGTTCCCGACAAATGACTGACTATATTACAGCCAAAGATTTTTCCACTTCCCCCTACAAAACTTCAGCATTTGGGGTCTCCTTCCAGAAAGAAATTAGTCCCTAACAAAACATAACCCGTGTGTGGCCCTTTCCATCATTAACATTCTGAAAGCAGAACTATAACCTGGCCACAGAGGGGGCCCCATTAGGTCCCCCTCACTGCATGGAAAGAAGGTTAAGGACAGAAACTCCTATTTCAACGAAGGAATCAGAAATCCAAAGCTTCCACATTTCAATCCCATTTCAATGCCAAAGACATTGGTGGCACAATGAAAAAAAAAAGATTGTTTTTTCAGGTCAGAAGTGCACACAAGAGCTCTGTCACTCACAAAGAGTGGCCTCTCTAGTGCACCAGGTCCCAAGTGAGAATTTCAAAACGGGGTCGGCTGGGCAAGGTGGCACACACCTGCAGTCCCAGCTACTCAGGAGGCTGAGGTAGGAGGATCCTTTGAGTCCAGGAGTTTGAGACCAGCCTGGACAATACAGCAGGACCCCCATCTCAAAAAGTAAATAGTTTTTAAAAACTGGTCCATAACAGACTCTGAGGCCCCGTGTCCGGGAGCCAGCCAATTAGCAGGTGTCAGTCTGATGTCAGTTGGCCAAAAAAAAAAAAAAACTTAAACCAGAAAACAGCTACGGAGGAGAGAGCAGCTCGCAACCAACTCACCTGTGACATTCACCATGAAGTACCAAGTTTCACTGTCTACAGTCCTAGCGGCAGTACAAGCATAGAGGCCGGAGTCTCTAGGCGTGGCGCCTTTCACCTGCAAGTACTCCCCAATAAGCACTGTCCTATTGTTGGGCCCCAAGTGAACCCCATCCTTAGTCCAACTGATCATGGCGACATCTTTCAACAGGCAGCGCAACTCTAGCGACTCCCCTGGCGCGGCCACGTAAACTTCTGGTTGAGAGATTTGGTATTTGGTTGGTGTCTCTGCAGAAAGGTGGGAGAGAGAAGACAGAGACAGATGGGAAGGAGGGAGAAGAGAGAATGTCCAACAAAGGTCAGTGAGGCCCTTCATTCCCAGCAGAAGCTGTTCTTGTTTTGCATAACGGCCCCAGGAGGCGTCCATCTCTCCCCGCACCCCAGGAAGCCAGGAAGCAGCCGCACTCTAAGTAGACTGAGCCCCGGAAACAGCAGCCAGAGGAAGCACCCAGCAAGAGCTGTCCTGCCTCAGTTTCCCCGCACTGTAGGACTTTAAGAGGAAACTGGAACCCAGGATGGAGGGATACACCACAGGACAATGTTCAAGTTGACTTCCAATCCAAAGTTTGCCTGCTCCACCGTCACCCCAGGAAAGCCCATTACCGTCACTTTTTATTCGTAAGAAAACAATGACATTTACAAATGTGTCCACTCAATGTAACTGTGTCTCTCTCTCTCTCTGTTACTTATCTATTCATTTGTGCCACACTTGGCCTGTTAACAAAAACCAAGTTTCTTAAAATGAAATGTCTCACTGGACGCAGCGGTGCACCCCTGTAATCCCAGTGGCTCAGGAGGCTGAGGCAGGAGGATCGCGAGTTCAAAGCCAGCCTCAGCAACTTAGACCCTATCTCAAAAACTAAAAACAGCTGGAGATGTGGCTCAGTGGTTAAGCACCCCTGGGTTCAATCCCGGGTACACCCGTTCCCCCGCCAAAATAAAAGTCTCAAATTCAAAGGAAATGAAGGGATCCCTCTGTGACCTGTCTGCCATTCGGAGTTTCCATGAACTGTTGGGTGCGGTCAGCACTCTGCTGGTCAGGAGACTTAATTCTGTGCTAGGTGAGCTGGGCCATGCTGTTTTTCTCAAAACGATAAAAGCCTGGAGGCCCTAAGACCCAAAACAAAAGAGCAAAATGCCCGACAGCTGAGAGGTGGTCTCCACTGGGCGGTACTGATCCCATGTGCCTCTCCCTCCGGGTCACAAAGCCCAGTCCCACCCCACATCTGGGGTCCTCAGCCTCCTCGGCTACTTGTGCTTTTCTCTTCTCTGGGGACACACCTTCCTGTCCGTCTTCCCTGTTCAGCCCAACTTGCCTCTCATCCCAAATCAAGTGCCCTCTGCAGTGAGCCCTGAGTTAGAGAAGGAAGTGGCCCTCACCCCCGCAGTACACTCCTGCCCACCTCCCCAGCCCTAGCAGGTGTGCATCTCTCATGTGCATGTCCTGTCTCCCCAGGGACACACCAAGCTCCCGGAGAGGACGCAGGCTGAGGGTCTTGTGCCCTCCCGCTGCACACGCAGGGAAGGAAGCCACAGTGAACATCATCACAGCCCCCAGGTACCCAGGGCAGGGTGGGACAGAACCAAAGGGACCCAACCCACATGACTGCTCCAGAGGTGGAAGAGGGGGAAGCTGTTGGCCTTAAGAACTGCCCGGGCTGCCGGCTGGGCGGCCACGAGGTCCATGAAGAGAGCTTTCATCCCCACAGAGAGAGCTGTGAATGGTACGCAGAGTCCCAGGCCTGGAAAACACAAAGCCTCCGTGCCAGCACTGGGACGGCTCTAAAGCTAGGCTGTGTCACAAGGCAATTGTTCTGCCCAGAGTCCACGCAGAGGACAAATCTCCCCCATGACTGAAATCAAGTCAATCCACGCCTCACTCCGCACTGCTGAGGAAACATCTGGTCCCTGAGCCACCACCCCGACCAGCCAACCTGGGGACCTGGGCCTTCCAAAGGGGGCCCCTCCAGAGGCACCGGAGCCAGAGGGGCCTAGATGTTAAACGGACTGGAACATCAGGGACCCAAGTAACAACAACAACAACCCCCAAAACAAGTGCACAAGGAGCCCCAGCTGGCAGGCACACAGGTGACCTTTCCAAGGCTTGTCTTCCTCCCTGGACAGCTATTTACTGAACACCTGCTGGGGCCAGGTTCAGTCCTGGATGCTCAAGAAACACAGGATCCTGCTCTTGTTGAGCTTCCTCTGTGCTGGACGCAACAGACAGCAAACATAATCTACCAGAAACTTAAAGTGTGCGAGGTGCTCTTCAGCGTGGGGGCGAGAAGGCACTAAGATGGCGGCCCTCAGGGAAACGGTGGGTGAGGGCTCCATCGCAGCAGGAACTGGCAGGCTAGGGCCCAGGGGCCAAGCCGGCCACGGCTCGCTTTTGTAAACACAGTTTCTTGGAGCACGGCCATCCTCGCCGGTCCTGCATTGTCCGCAGCTGCTTCTGTGTTGCAGGGAGCAGCAGAGGCCTTGCAGAGACCCTGTGGCCTGCAGGCCTGCAGCGGAGGCTGCTCAGCTCCTGAGGCAGGTAGGACATGTCCCAGGAGCTCCTCTAAAGGCAGCCACCGGGGCTGAGAAGCAGAGGGCAAAGCGAAAGGTGAAAGATGTCAGGGAACTTAGGTTCTCAGATGAGGCCTTCCAGGACCATGAGTCAGGCAGGTGGGCCGAGGGCTATCATGGAAACACTTTAAACTCTGGATCCTGAGGCAAGGGAAATCCAGGCGGGAAGAGGGTAAGTTTGGCCCCAAATTTCAGACCACCTGCTGCTCCACTCCCCGCAACCTAGAGTCGCAGAGTCATCCAGCGCCAGAAGAGACAGGGCCCTGCAGGCTGCCCCACTAGCCTCTTTTACAGCTGTTTAGAGCAGGGACCAGATCTCGCGTGGGTCCCCAGCCTCAATTACTGAAATGGCACCCACAATGTTAGAATGGATTTATACTGATTAGCCTAGGTCACAAAATCGTCAATATTTATTACAATCATACCATAAGATGAGCTAGCAAGAGAACGTTCCGGACCAGGCATGGTAGTGTGTACCTCTACTCCCAAGCTACTCAGGAGGCTGAGGTGGGAGGATTGCAAGTTAGAGGCCAGCCTGGACAACTTAGAGACCTCATCTCAAAAAAAGAAAAAGAATGTTCTGGAATTTGCTTTCCTCTGAGCCAGAATTTGTCTTCAAGGATGCCTGAGCAGGGAAGCAGTTGGGTCAAATCAGCAAAACTTTCCTCATTGAAAGGAGAGGCGACTGGGACCCTGGTAGCCCATCTGCCCTGCCTTGTCCCTCAGATAAGGGGAGGCCAGGAGCTGATTCCATGCTGTAGAATATTCTCAGACCACGTTAGGGGGAAGATAAGCAAGGTTATTTGCAATTATGAAACAGAAAAAAATCCCTCTCCTGACATAGTACAGCTATGATTTCTCGGCTTTTAAGTTAGGATTCTCACTTGTGAAAATTCCTTCCTTCACATATATCAATGAGCCACAAAGTCTCACTGAAACCAGGGGTGTCTGTGCTGCTGTACCAACGTCACCAAGTTACACCCTGCCTGCCCATTAGACATGAACAGCACAGGACCAGGCGGGCTCACAGGTGGGACTGCCATCTTCTTCAGGGTCGGACACAGGAGATACTGGCACCTGGGGAGGGTGACTCCTGAGCCCCCTCAGATCTCCATCCTGCCTGACCCCCAACCAGACTCTCCAGCTGTTAAGAGCAGGAACACACCAACATCCAGCCATTATCGGCGAGGCTCCAGTGAGCCAACTCGTGTGCACTTGATCTTCCAAGTACAACCCACATGGATGCCAGCCACAGTGTGGGTATTCTCCAAAGACGGTCACCACGACCGTGAGCACCACCGTGCAGAGGATATCAGACCATCTGGATTTTACGTCATGACTCAAAATGCAACCCCTCCTAATTGTAAGACCAGGTCTATCGAATAAAAATAAATAAATAAATTATTTTAAAAAAAAAAGACTCAAAATGCTTCAGTGAAGGACCCCCAGCTCGGCCGACAGCTGGGTTTCAAGTTCTACAAATGGATTTTATGTCCCTTCAACTCAGATCAGAACTGCCATCCAGTTTCCCAATTTCATAACAGGCCTCAAGGGCAGAAAAGGATCTTCCCCAAATACATCAGTAAGATGATGTTTACGCACAGAATCAAGCCATGCCAACTTCAAAAGCAAATTCAGAAAACACCACCCGTCCTTCCTAAGCTAAGCGGTCACTTCCCAAAAGGCCCTGCCTGGGGGGTCAGCGTGTGTGTAGCAATCAGCGTGGCCACATCCCTGGGAGTCCCAGGAAGGGCTCAAGCACATGACGAAAGTGTGAGGAAGAGCAGAAGACAGGGGTGAACAGGAGGGAGAGGTTGACATGGTAAGGAGGGAGGAGAGACAAAAGCGAGAAGAGAGGCAGTGACCCAGCCTGCAGGTCCCTGCACAGAGAGCATGCGCTGGAGACATCCTGGGCCTGTGCCACGAACCTAGAACCCAAATGCAAGTGTCCCAGCCCCACCCTAAGGGCATTTGCTTTTGTGGGGCTTTGTTTTCTGTGTCTGAATGCTTCGGGTGACCTCAGAGCCAGTTCCCGAGTCCTCTGGGTCCATCTCCAAACCGTTCTCACCTCCCACTGCTCCAGGAGGGGCTAAGGCATCTGCCACCCTGCGGTGACCATGTCTAGGACAGCCTTCCACCAACACGGGACACTCCCTCCCTGGCTCCACCCAGCCCACCACCTGCTCTGTGAAATATGACAGTTGACACAGGGCAAGGAACTCCCTGGGAAATCTAAACAATGCCTTTTACAGCAGCATTAGCACTTCCTGGATTTGATGCTACAGCTTACCGCTCACCTTTCCCAAGAGCACACGGCCCCATGGTCCCTCCTCTGTCCTGCTGAAACACAGCAGCCGGGCTGCAGCAGTGGCTCAGCAGTTACAGCACTCACCTGGCATGCGCGAGGACCTGGGTTCAAACCCCAGCAGCACATCCGCGACCAAGCATCAGAGAAACAAAGGCCAGATGGAAAAATAAATAAAATTGATTCTCTCTGTCCCTTTCTCTTAAAAGCGCACAACATACACACACACACACACCCCAGGGAGAAGGTTCCAGAAGCCACTGTGCTCACACCAAATGCTCTTTCAGAGGTCTCCACTGACAGATGGATCGTCCCTGCATATTTTTCATAATATAAACTGACATTCAAAAAGCAGCACACAAGCTGGGACAAACACGGGGCATTCTTTGTCCTGTTACCTAAAATTGCTCAACAAACATGGTGACAAGTTTACTTTCTGGGCGGGCTCTGAGCTCTGGCTTGCACCTGCTCCGAGCCCAAGCAGGAGCATGAAGGCTGCGAACCTGTGGTCTTCTCCCTGAAGTCTCCCGCACATGTCCCAGCTCAGGCAGCGCTCACCAGGCTGGCCACTCTGATTTTCAGAAAATACAAAGGGCTATGCAACAATCACTGACCAGTCATCTGCATGTGGCCTGCCCCTCCTGCCCTGAGCCTCTTCCCTCCCCAGAAACTCCCCTAAAGCACCAAAGGGAATTTAGAAATGAGGGGTCTCCAGCCAGGTTGAGGGAAACTGAGGCAGGGGCTCCATGACTCTCCCAGTCCCTCAGCAGATCCAGGCAGAAGTAGGGACCTGTGGGTGTGGCATCACACAGATATTGCCAATTACAGCCTACAAGAATTGACCTCTCTGGAAGCAAACAAAGGGGTGGAGCCTGGGATACAGCCCAGGAGGGGAAATGCTGTAAGTCAGAGAGGCTGCCATTGCTCCGGCCAGCTGAGCTCTCCCCAGGTGCCAGGGAGGCTGTCTCCAGATGCTGGGGCAGCTGAGTTTGGAAGTGGTGAACCCCTCCAGGTAACACTTTCTGTTGTGGGCCCTGGGACAGCAGCACTTGACACTGTCACTTTTCTCTGCCTATAAACTGCTCCCATGTGGTTTCTGAACTGGGGACCAAATGCAAACAGAAACAGATGGGAAGCCGCAGCCTGCCCTGTCAGGGCAGCCGTGCAGGCGGATGCTGGATTTGAACCGTTCTGGGAGGAAAAGCAGCCTATGCCATGGGGACAACTAACCACCCTGCATTTTCACAAAGAAAGGGGATTCTGGGGCTTCCCAGGAGGGCATCCCTTCAAACACCTAGACATTCCAGTCTCAAGGGCGCTGTGGGGTCACCCCAGACCACGCCCCTCCCAGGGGCCTCCTAAACCCTACACATTCCCCAGAAAGAGGAAGAAGAGAGAAACTTCTGAACACAGAACCCTCTGGAAGAAAAGGAGCAGGGAGAGGAGAGGAGAAGGGACAGAAAGAAGAGCAGAGGGGAGGAGAGGGGACAGGGAGGGCCGAGCAGGCCATGACAGGAGTGTCCCGCGACGTCCCGCTGGGAGTTAAACCCATCCACACCTCCTGGCAAGGCTCAGGCCCACGGGAACTGTACCAGGAGCATCTGCAGCAAGAATAGTAAAATGGCCTTGGGTTCCTGGTGCCCTCCCAGACATTCTGCCACCTGGTACAAGACAAATAAACACACCCTGAGGGACTGCCAAGAGTCTTGACAGCGAGACACACGGATCAAGCTGTAAAAGTCACTGCAAAGTCACAGCACACGAAGCTCACGGCAGGTGAGGGCAGGTCCCATGATCCAGGCAGCCTGCACCGTGCCCCACCCCCTGGCCTTAGGGACATCCTGGAGTGGCCATGCCACCATCCTGGTGAGACCCAGTGAGTTCCCTGTCCACAGGATCAGAACACCTCTCACACAGCACTCCTGGAATCCAAACAGACAGACGGACACCTGGCATGCCCTGCCCAGCTTTTTGGAAACCCAGTGTTGTTCGGCAAGCTCTAGGGCTTTGCGAGAGCATAGCCCCTCTTCCATGGCACGGGTTCTTTTTTTGGACTTTTTTTTTTCTTTTTTTAAACAGGGGAGAGAGAATCAACTTTAGCTTTTCATCTGGTTTTTGTTGCTCCGACACTTAGTTGTGTACATGCATGCTGGGGTTCGAACTGAGGTCCTTGCACACGCCAGCCAAGCGCGATACTACCGAGCCACCACTCCAGCCCATGGTACAGTCTTTGTGAAGCTCAGCAGAGAGGTACTAAGACAGTGGGGTCCCCATGATGGTGCCCTGCCACAAGGACTTGGTAGAGAGTCTGCTCCAAAACCTTCACACCTTCCCCTTGCCAAGAACCACCCCTTAGGAAGATGAAAACCCGGACATCAATCGCAGGCCTTATAAGGCAGAGGGACTACTTGTTCCTGAAGGAAGGGGACATACACGCTGCACGGTGGTAATATAAAGGTTCTCAACCCCAAGAAACACTGCCAGCACAAAGATGGGGATGAAGAGCAGGGTCCCTGAAGGGGCTATGGCCTTGCTCTTCCCAACCTGTGACCTCAGCATCCTTTAAACCTGCACCAGGACTGAACATGTCACGCACTGCGTCAGCATCACGGGAACCAGGTACCTTCAGCACCACCAACAGCCACCTCTGTGGCAGTAGCTTGACAGTCCAGAATTCTGACCTGGCTCCCACAGCACACAGCCAGATGGGTCATAACTAATATGGTAACCATTAAATCATCTCTCTAGGCATACCCTTCATTCACTTTAGGTCTGTCTGTGAGAGACAGGGGGCAGCTCTCTACATTTAAAAGCGATCACATTGGTATCCGTGAAAAAATACAAATGTAGAAAGAACAGAAGCCTAAAGCAAGCACTTATGGAGGAGAGGGTCACCCCGGCCGCTCAGTACCGGACCCACAGCAGAAACTTCAGGCCCCATTTTGTCTGCATCCCCTTCTCTCCCAGTCCTGGGGTTTGGGCTGCTCATGACAACATTTTCCAAAAGGGAGAGAGGCACAAAGAGAAAGTCCCCCTCACCCCATCATAATACCTGCATTCAACTCTTACATTCACAAGAGCAAAACGCCCACTGGACCATCAAGATGCACAGATCCAATCAGCTCCGCAGGCATAAAATCCCAAGATACTGGCCGCTTTGCTTGGGCAAGAATTGCAAAATTGAGCCTTTGTTTAAAAAGCATGTCCCAGAGAGAGGCCATTAGGTCCTACAGCACCCAGGAAGTAGAAACTTGCACGACAAGTTATGTCACAGTGCTCTGCACTCCCCAGCTCGCAGGCACAACAAGGAGTCTGTCCCCGGCCGACCAGCCAGCCCGGCCTCCTGCAAACTCACTCACAGAGAAAGCTGGTGCTTCTCATGGTCTGTAGGGCTTCTGGGGACACGATGTTCTGTAAGCTTGTCACCAAAGCTGGCCCTACAGACCAAAGGCCCTGGAGCCTTGCTTGTCTCAGCAGCAGGTCAGGTCCTTATCCCTGCCTCACGGCTGCCAGGAGGTGCAGCCATGTGTCCCACCTTTGGTGACATCACACCCTGGAAAATGAAGGCCCAGCATTTCCAGTTCTCCAAATCCTGATGACAGCATCAGCCCTGAAGTAGCCTCTGCATCTTACCTAGTGGCAGAAGAGATGCTGCTGTTAACTCCACAGCCACCGCCTGAGGCCTCCATGGTCCCTGAGCATTAAGGCTGTAGTCTCATCTTGGCCTCTTCAGAAAAAGCCAGGATAAGGCTACAGATAGATGCTAAAAACGCAGAGTCTGTACAGATATGAGTCACGGTTTGGCCATTTAGAAATCGTGTGTCCTTGGGCAAGCCCTCTGCTTTCCCAATCCTTCATTTTTCTTGCCCTGCAGACCAGGAACCTTAACAAATGAGAGGACCCTAGCACAATGCCTGCCTTCGTAAGAGCTCATCCCCCCCGCAGTGGCCTCTTGCTGAATGGAGTCACCACATCCCAGAGGATCAAGCTCAGAGCCCCTCACCTATTAAGCCCACCTCTAACACAGCTGTCAGAAAGCCCAGGCACCAAGCCCAAGGTCCACTCCATGCCTCCTCCACCTCTCCATGAAACCTCTGCCACCGGCCTGGCCCATGACCATGATCTCCCTGTTCTGTCCCTGTCCCAGCCATCAAGGACACTTAATGACCTGAAAAGCAAATCTGGCCTCTACCTTAAAAGAGCACAGACCCCTCCACATAGCAGAACACTAAGGCCTGCTTGCCCCAGCCCCAGACCACTCTCCCTCACCCACAGAATGCCTATCCAATAGGGGAGAATTCCCATGCCTGCAGCCCCCATATCTACTCTTCTGGCTGGTTGTCTCCTTTCAGTCTACAAAGCCCAACTCAACTATGTCCTCTTCCTAAGGTAGACGGTGTTGCTCCCATCCCCAGGACACCACAGCCTTGTTTCTCCACATAGTCATGTGCAACAGTCAGACCCAGTTTGCCTCCCGGGCCCGCTCCATACACCCAACTGCCATACGCAGAGCTTCTTGAGGGGAAATCAACAGGGCTTCCCAGACTCCACTGTGCGTAAAGTCTACCTTCCCAGGCCTCAGAACAGAGGCCCCTAGGTTCAGGGCTGATTACAGTTCCCCCAGGTTCTCAGAAGAGGCTGACACTGCTGCTCCAAGGGTCACACTGGCCCAGGACAAGAGTTCTAGACCTGCTTCTTCCAGTAATGGATGGCGCCCGAATGGGCAGCCCCTTCCCTTCATGACTGCTGGTCCTGATTTCCAGGACAGAGGCACCTCCAAGTCTCCTGCTGCTGACGAGGTCAGACTAAGGACAAACCTGAGGCTGCTCGAAAGGGTCTTCATACCTCCTGAGAGAAGTGCCCCCTGCCCACAGCTGGCCCCGCACTGGCCAGGCAGGGGCTTGTCCTGGGTGACTCTTTATGGGTCACGATTTGATAATAGCGGGTCAGCAGACAGCTTTCTCCAGCCCCGTGAGAACCTCAATTTGCATTCCTCTGACTTCAAAACAGAGTTTTCTTTCAAATGAACAAATCTGTCACATCATGTCTACGTAAGTTACCTAAGTGGGGATTCCTGGAAGGTACCCAAATGGAACTAAACTTGTGAAGACCTTGCAAGATCATCGTTATCAACACCCGTGAACAGCAACTGCTTGACTGACTTAGCAAGAGAAGCGGCCTGGGGCTTATTAAAATACCACCTACTACACCTGCACCCCACCAACCTGAGAGGACCTGACGTTCACACGGGCAGCACAGTAATGCGCCAAGAAATCCCTAGAGACCAGGATCCCATGGGCTCAGGCTGAATGTGGGATCATCACTACCCCAGAGCATGCCAGGAATAAGCCAGTGGGCAAGAGGGAGGCTCACACCTCACCTGGCCCAGGAGTCCAGGAGTCCAGGACCTCCATTTTATGGGTCACTGGCCTGCATTCCAGAGGGGGTGCCCTAGCCCAGGCGCCGACTGCATTGCAGAACCAAGTGTCAGGGACAAGCCTGCCCACCCCCCAAGACGCTGAAATAATCAATAAATGGAGTGGCAACATCTGCCCTCCAAGTCCCCTAAAAGGGCAGATCAATGTCGGAATCCTATGTGACATTTTCCCCCAGCCACAGCGCAGGCCCTCTCCTCTCTTGGTAAGTACTTCCTAAATAAAAGAATGCTTTTAGTGGCCCAGTTACAAAAGAAAAGAAAAAAAGGAAAGGAGGGTCAGGGTTAAGAGTTATTCCAAGAGGGCAGGGCTACCTCCAGCTCCTTCAGCCCCGACCTTTTGGGGGTATTGTTCAGCAAGTTTATTTAAAGGGCTTGGCCTTTCTTCTCTCAGCAGGAACCCAGTACTAACACCCTTTCAGAGGCTGCAGATGTGTCCCAGGACTGGTCCCCCCCAGCAGCATCCCAGCCATCTGCAAACGAAGGAGCAGCAGCTGGAGGCTGGGAAACAGATGGCCCTCCTCATTTGAATGGATTTGATCCCACTCCTTAGGGCTCAGCTAGTTAGGGCCAGGCCAGCTTGGTGGCTGCAGACAGAGACAGCCCAAGGAACCCTCAGCAAGCAGCTGGACAGGAATGACCTCACAGAGGGGTTTCCCAAAGTCACTTTCAGGAGGGGGCAGGGGGTCTCTACAGTGGGCATGACATGGTCCCAGCTGGTTTTGTTCCACGTGACCCAGGGAAAGCAAGTCAGTCACGAGGATCACTTTTCTCAGGTGGTTTTAGAGACAGGGTCTTGCTAAGTTGCTTAAGGCCTCTTAAGTTGCTGAGGCTGGCTTTGAACTTGTGATTTCCTGCCTCCGCCTCCCGAGTTCCTGGGATTACACGTGTGCACCACCCTATGCCAGGCTTCTTAGGTAACTTCCAGAGAAAAGCAAAACTCCCCCATCTCTGGGATGCTATCCTGGGGGTCTGAAATCCACATTCATTCAGAAAATTCCAAATCAACATGGCCCCACCATGGTCAAGCTTTTCTCCCCTGCCCTATACCACATATTCACAGAGGCAAAAGCTTTGAGAAAACAAACAAATCTGAAGTCCCTAGCTCTCAGCAGGGAACCTTTCAAAACCCTGCAAGTGCTGGATCTGGGAAGGGAGGGGCAAGGCTCCCAATGCCCTGGCTTCTAGCAGCCAGGGCATCCCAGGTGAGGAATGGCTTCCTGTCTGCCCATCCCTTGCCATCTCCCTGCCTCCGCAATGGCCTAGCAAGAAACTCTGCCAATCAGGAGGCAGAGCCAGAAGAGAGACCATCCAGGAGCAAGCCCAGCTGCCCCACAAGCTGCACCTAAGGGTGGGCGCTTTCCTGCAATGGAGGTGGGGTGACCAGCCTCTGGGCCACCTTTGTCAACAGAAGCTGCAGTAGTGGACAGCAGAGAGGTCAGACCCTGGATGACCACCAGGCTGGACAAGGGGCAACCTAGTGGGTGAGACGACAGGTAGGGAGCCCAGCATCGGATATGCAGGAGAAGCAGGGTACATGCCCACCTCCTTAAGGCAAAGGCCAGCCTCAGAAACCACACAGTCCAAGTCCCCAGAAAACCCTCAACCTGGTACAGGTTCCACAGCTCCCGCAGGGGCACCCACGCCCCCTCCCCACAGCGTGTCCACCCCGGGCTGGAAAGGGCCCCTTGTGTATGCCATTATTTGACAAAGTTCCATCTCCCCAATGGGACAGGACATGTAGCTGTTTCTGCGTACCATTCTTTCTTTCTCCACAGAACCTGGACCATAGTAAGGGCTCAAAAAATCATCTGGAGAACAAAAGAACAAACTCCAACAGGCCACAGACAGGACCCGACAACCAGCAAAGTCTCTGGCACATGCTGAGAGTGGAACACGAACACACACACACACACACACACACACACACACACACACCCAGGGCTGCAGGGACCTGCTGCTTCCAGGCAGGAACTCGGCTACCTCCCTCCAACACTGTGCCCCCACTCCAAAGGCCTGCGCCCCAGGCATCCACGGCCTGCTCCAGCGTCCAGCTCGTTGAACGGCACCAATCAGTTGGGCCCCATGCTCCGGCCACTTTCCCCCAGGGACACCATTCCTGGGGAAGCCTGGAGGAGGGGCAGGTGTCTCCGCTTCTGCCTCTTCATTCCTGGAATTCTTCTCTCTGGGGGGTGGAGTTCCAGTCTCTCTTCCTAATCTCTGTAGGGAAGTGACACTGGAGGGGCCAGGCAGGCTTTGGTACTTGCCTTTAGGAAGTCCAGGTGCAGAGCTATGCAGGTGGGCCCAGATTGCCCACTCAATCACAAATCAGAAATGCTTCAAAGTGGCTACCAAAAAGGCTAAGGTATCCTCGGGTCCAGGGCAAACCCCATACATCTGGGACAAGGAAGATCTGAGCTGGCCTGCTCTGCCCAGGTGGCTTACAAGCAAATGGGCAACAGCAGGCCACTCTGTCCCAAACTCCTGCATGTCACTTAGCCTGGTCACTGAGGCCCAGTGCGGCCTCCCACTGGTCTCCCTGGGCAGCAGAGAGGACTGGCTTCTTACTGATAAACTAAGCCCTACCAGAGGCTGTTCTAGAAGAATCACAAAGTAGCACTCACTGGAATAGTCTTACTGCCTGAGATTTTTCTTCAAATTACTTTAGGGAACAGGTGTGAATACCCAAGAAAGAAACAATCAATCACCAGCGTCCTTGGAAACTTAACAGTCAAAAGGCAGATCGAGGAAAGGAAGGAAGGAAGGGCCACCACAGTATTCCACAAAATATCCTCCTGCTCAGGAAATAAAAGCCAGTGGAGAAATCTACCCTGCACCAATAAATCCACTCCAAGGCCCGGGTGCAAGCTCACCACCTGGGAGGATTACTAAGATTAGCGACAGGATGCCAAAGTACCTAGCGCAGCCTCCAACACATGGCGGCCACGTGATAAATGGCGGCTAGTGACCTTCATCATCATGAGGCACATGACCTCATCCCCTGGCCTGTCCCATCAAGCAACTCCTGGGGGAAGACCACGCAAATGACTACTGAGCTCCGTCACCTCTGTTGAGCCCCAACAGCACGTCTTGAGCTCTGTGGGTCCCAAAACCATGTCCTACACTGGCCTTCATTCAGACCAGACCCCAGCAGGCTGATGGAGGAAGGCCCGTGGCAAGGAGGATCCCAAGGTGTAGGACATACCCCTTGCTGCCAGGACAACAGCAGCCATCCCACCACCTCCCTGCCTGATCTTCACTGCGTCAACCCTTTGGAACCTCAAACAGAAAACTCTTTTGCCAAAACACACGGTGCATCGCGACATTTGTGCCCCACCGTTCGAATGACTTTTTCCTGCCAGGGAAAAAAATGTCAACTCTGAACTATTTGGACCACAAGCAGGGAAAGGCTCACATCTCTAAAATCCACGAGTCTTGCAAAAGCCCAAGATAACAAAAAGGGCTGGACACACAGAGGGCCTAGAGCTTGCTTTCTGTATCAATGAATGCAAATACCCCTCGTGAGAAGATTTATCACTGCATATTGTATGGTAAACACCTTATCAGTCTATGAAATATTGGTTTCAATTCACTTTGACAGGGAGGCGGGGTAGGGTAGGGAGGAAACCTTGACTTACCAAGCACCTACCCTGGGCCAGGAACAGCAGAAGGGCTTTCCATCCCTTTGCATTTAATCTGCACATTCTCCCTTCAAGATATTATCTTTGAGGCCCAAGGATGTTATCAAACTTGTCTGAGGTCATTAATAGATGATGGAGACATCAGAACTCAGCTCCCAAAGCCAAGTTCCTCTACAAATTCGTCTCCAGAAAGCACACCATATGCCACTCAAAACAATCTTCATCGTTTCTTTTTTTTTTAATGTCATTGCAGAATTTGGATTCCATGTATAGCAGAGTCCTGGTCTTTTCAAGATTTGAGTGGTTTCAAATTACCATCACCTAAGACACATATTCAATAGTGTGCCTACTACAGTCTGCTAAGAATGTAGCATGTCTTAGTGGAAATCCAGGAGGCTTAGCAGGATAGGAAGGAAGCTTTATGAAGGCAGCCGTGGGACTGTGGGGCAATCCTACTGTCAAGTGACAATCCGAACTCGAAGGATTACTAAGGAATTTAAACTCTCAACTTGACCTCTGCAAAGATCTTGATATTCAATTTATAACACCCCCAGGTCCCTGGCCGCCCCCCCAGAGTTGACCTTTTTTCAATGTCTGGGCACTTTTAAAACATAACCACTGTCCTCATATGGGGAAAAAAAATAACTTCAGCCAACGATCAAGTGTAAAAATAGGTCACGTATAGTAATACAGGAGTTTCAAGGTTAGAAAATATCATGGCCATTTATACAAAGTTCACTTTATTCATAACAGACCTGCAAATGGTTCCAAGAAAAGGTGCTACATAAATCATGTAAACAAATGTCCCTTGTTCTCATTCCTAATTCTATTAGCATTTTTCTTATGAGCTATTTTTAACCTTCTCATAAAACATGTTCACCATAACCTGAAATTCTATATGCATGCATTCCGTTCAGAAACAACTTGGAATTTACAGTTCTTTAGTCAGACAAGAGGTTAAAGGAAAGTGTTCTATGCTACAACTTAACTCCCTAACTCAGGTAAGTCAAAAAGAGGAAATTTTCTATTCTGTGATGTGGTCAAAGTCCACAATAGGGCACGATTACTTAGGGTGGTCCAAAGTGGAAAAAATGACATCTGAAAACTCCAACATGGGACAAGTTTTCCAAAACCAAAAATACTGACAACCTAAAGCATGCCTAATTTGATGTACAGACTTCAAGGACGACCATGGTTTGTCCCAATGATTAAATGTGCACTTGTAGAAACAATGGTAAAGGCCATTGGAAGCCTGTGGCCACCATTGACAGACCTACCATCTTGGATTTCCTGTCATCCCAGCAATCTGTGCAAGGGAGGAGAAACGTGGACGTGTGTCCTTTATTAATTTCTGAAGGGCAGAGACATGAAGGACCATCACAGCGAGGCACCTAGCAGCTTATTCAACCACACTTCTCCTTCAAATAAGCTGGCCTCAAGTCCCTTTCCTGACACCTGCCCTTCCCTAACCCAAGGTCAGAGCCCTTCAGACCCGCGTGGGTTACAGCAGGAGGAAGCAGGCAGTTCCAGGCTAGCTTTCCACAAAAGGGATCCCAGGTTACACACAGCCTACATCGTCAGGGTCAAGGGCCCCCAACAGGTCAAGGCTGAGCTCTCAGGGTTCATCCTCCTTGACAAAGACATGATGGCACTGAGGCTCACTGCTCAGAAGCCCATGTCCCCAGCTAGGACTCTGGTCCACACCAGGCTTGGTGGCCAGCCACAGGGGCCTTGGGCCCCCCACAGACCATTCAGGGATACTTCACAGGGAAGGCAAGGCAGGCAGGAGGCAGGGAAGGGCGTGGAACCACTAGCAGCGCGACAGGAAGCGGCACCCTCCAACCTTCAGAAGGATGGGACACAGCAAAAGGATGAAGACCACAGACTCGGGCTAAGGTCAGCCCTCCAGGAAGAAAAGGCTGAAGACATCTCTATAGCTGCACGTAACCCGGGATGAGGACTACGTATGGACCAGTCTCCAAAACACCCCCCAAACAACTTCTCTGCAGAGAAGGCACCAGTGCCGTGGTAGCCACGCGAGCTGCAGTCCTCCCTGGTGAAGGACATCGGCACCCGCAAGTCGGCTTCCTGCATCTCCCTTTATAGACTAAAACTGGCTGGAAGGGGAATGGAAAAATAAGCATGGGGGTGGCTGGAGCAGTGGCTCTGTGGTTATGGCGCTTGCCTGGCACGCATGAGGACCCAGGTTCCAACCCCAGCACCACATACACAACTAAGTGTCACATCAACAAAGGCCATATGGAAAAATAAATAAAACTGATTCTCTCTTCTCTCCCCCTCCCTCTCTCTCTTAAAAACAAACAAACAAAAAAAGATCTGAATTCTACTTTATAAAAAAAAAGGTAAGGTGGGCTGTGATGGAACAGGAGGGCAGCCACGGAACAGTCACCCCACTAAACAGCCCACGACAAGGGGACACTGCCTCCACTTGACAGAAGAACACTAGACTAACTCTTCCTGTTTAAACCCTGCCCCAGCTATTTTCTAACGTGTAATTATTCATTAAGTCTGATATTAGGAGCGTTCATACTGGGTGGCTCCAGCCATGTGAATTCTCACCCTCAACTGGGCCAGAAAAGCTTAAATGTCCTTCAGGTATGGCTGGTGGGGGGCTTTTTGCATAAGTATGTGTTCCATCTTTTAACCAGTTAAAATAAACAGCAATAAACACACACCCCAAACTCAGATCAGAGGGAGCCAGTATAGAAATTTATACAAATGCCAATTCTCTGGACTTGCCAGATTTTTGCTGTAGAAGTAATATTAAACACAGCTCTTTGTCTATGAATTGTGAAATACTTTATATACTAATAAAGAATGAGTACTTCATTGTGTATTTAACTGCATAAGCCTGCGTTTGGTTTAATTGGCCAAGAATAAGTCCTTGTTCCTAAGCTAACTATCAAGTTACAGTCAACTCTTAAATATTAACACTCACATTGAGGAACAAAGACGTAGATAATGTAAAACAGGAGATTATTCTAAATCATTCACTCTTGGTATGCAGATATATTCTTTTTTCTTTTAACTTGCAATTAAATGTATATGGCTAATAGTATGGCATTTACAATACTTCTAACAAAGGACTTACGCCGCAGTGGAAAATTCTGACTTAGGGGGGTCTCCATGCAGATCCCAGGCTCCATTTCTCTGCTATGAACTTTGCACCAACCTGCCTTGGTCCAGGGCAGAATCACCACCACCACCACCACCACCACCACCACCACCCTCCTCCCCCCACCCCACCCCAAGGACTGCCAGAAAAATGGCATTTAAAAAAGCATGCAAAATACTCATTTCCCACGTTGTCGCTTTTTAGAACCACACTTTGCGGAGGGTGGGAAAGTAATTAAGGGTTTGGGGTTGGAAAAGCCCTTTTATTTTAGCTCCTACTGGGCGAGTGTAAACAAAGATTCCCTTAATGTCAACAATGACTTAATTAACCAGAGTAGGTGACAATGTCAGGAAGAATTTGAAAGTAAGAGTTCCCTCCTCTCTGTAATCAGGCTTGACTGTGCGCTGAATGTTCAGAATATTAATCAGAATCGTCCTTGGCATTCAAAGCCGCTCCCTTTGGAATCAATAACTGCTTTAACACCATTCAGCTGTCTGTCCCCAGGAACAGCAAGTGGCCAATGGGAATAATCCATTTTAATCTGCACTATTAACCAACATCTTCTAGTTTTCTCAAGTCAATTAAGTAGAACCAAGCACACTGTTACCACCTGAAAAAGTGCCCAGAAGACAAATATACGCCAAGATATGACACACAATGACATGGGGTACGTCACTGAACAGCAACGGAGCAACTGGGCACAACCTTTCCCTGAGAGGGCTGAAGACAATGGTTCTGCACGAACCTCTGTCACGTTTTTCTCTGGTCCAACAGACAGTATCTAAACTGAGCTTCCAAATTAGCAAACCAAAAAGCCATCCAAGATAAGGCCTTAGAAGGTCAAAGCTGAAAGCAATGTGAACCCAAGCTGCAGTGACATGAAACACAGAGGATGGGGACACAGGGACTTGCACACACACCCCCATGTGGCAGCTCCAGAGCCCAACCTGGAGTTTCTCCAGCTGGCTTCCAGTAGTTAAAAATTCCTTTCTTACCTATAATTCAATTACTGTCTAATCACCTCCAACGCAACGCAAAACTCAGCAGATGAACTGGCCCTAAAGCTCAAACCAGGTGGCAGTGCTGGACCCACAGACGAGGACTGCAGACCCTACAAACAGCAGGCACTGCTGTCTCCACTCCTTGGCACTGTGCCAACTGGCCCACCCAAGGGACTGAGAAGACCCTTCCCTGCTTGCTGGGGCCATGAGGACAATAACAGACGCTGGGCCGTGCCGGGCACAGTGGCTCACACCTGGAATCCCAGCAACTCTAGAGGCTGAGGCAGGAGAGTCACAAGTTTGAGGCCAGCCTCAGCAAGACAGTGAGACCCTCATAAACTTAGTGAAATCCTGTCTCAGAATAAAAAGAAAAAAGGATGAGGATACAGCTTAGTGGTAAAGTGTCCCAGGGTTCAATCCTCAGTACAAAAAGAGAGAGAGATAGAGAGAGAGAGAGAGAGATGCCAGACCCAACAGTCCTGTAACTAGTCAGAAGGCTTCTGAGGATATTACTCTCCATCAAACATTAATCAGGAGACACTGAAGACCACTGCATCAAACCCTCAGATGTCAGAGAAACCGAGGCCCGGGGCACCCATGTTGTTTCAAAACCTCCTCTAAAACATCTGTGTTCATCGTTGAGTCTCCCAACTCTGGATTCAAACCTCATGGAACTATAAGCCCAGGAAAATGCCGAAAAGGACTTTGCGCCCCGACCCCTGCCCCTGAATTGGCAGGTCCCCGTCAGAAGACCTGCTGCCAACAACGCACACATTGCTGGATACAAATTCTTACGCAAAGCACCAAGGGACACTTCACCCCTCTCTGCTGCTCTTCCCTACCTCACCTGTCTCTCCCTGCATGCACGCACGCACGCACGCACGTATTTTAAATTTCCTTCCGTAATTAAATGTGGGAAAAGAATTCCACAAGGACCACTTTACACTTTACATTGAAATAAACTCACAATAACAGTGCCCTGGAAATCCAAATGAAACATGACAGTTTTCTCCTAACCTGGGCCTTTCCTGAAGCCCCTGCTATAGGAAACCCCACCTCAGCTTCCCCAGTCTATGCGGGGCCATGCACTCAGGGGAAGGCCAACAATTAGAGAAACATCCATTTTAATTACTAGCAAAATCAAAGAAGTGCAGGCATGACTTTCAGACACCGGGAACCTTGTCTCTCGGGTTAAGCTCTTTAAAAAGACATCACCACTGCAAATTACGTTGGCCCTGATGTCACACAGCCCACGTCACAAAGGGGCGGTTCCATAATGGTCTGGAGCATGTACCAGCTTCAGACACAACTCCTACAGATTCCCTTTCCAGGGATGTGGTAGGCGCCTCGATGTCACCACACCTGGCAATTATAAAGCCAACGTGCCTCTGTATAGGCAAGAGCGTCCCAGTCTCACACACAGCTTTGGATGAAAAGTGCCTCGATCCTCATTGGTGAAGCATGCACAGAGGTTTCTTAGGGACTCATCTCTCTCAGACTCTCATCTTCGGATGGCAGCATGGTCCTCCTTGCAGACGGCCCTATGTGGGCTAAGGAGGCTGAGCATTCTGTCCCATCCCAAACCACCCCTCTGGGCCAGCATCCACCAGACACATTCCCAGGGCAGCTCAGCTGAACCCTGACACCACGCAAGACTGGGCGGGTTCCCAAAGCCAAGCAGGCACCAGGTGGGCTCTCAGCAAACAGGTTCATTAAGTGGCGATGAGTGCTGGGATCTGCCGTTCCACTCTCGGATTACCACTCTAAAATAACTCGGCTACCAATATTCCCTACTGATGACAGATTCAACGCTGCACCAAGTGGAGGCTTGGCTAGGGAATGCTGTCTCTGATGGACCTGGGAAAGAGGCTGCAGATCTGCCCAGCTGAACACTGCAGCCCAGGGAGTCCTCCCAAGTGGCCTTCCACTTTTACAATTAAGTCCCAGACGACAAAATGCCAATGCCTGCCCAGTGAGATCTGAAGTTCCCAGAGGTGGATGCAGGAGACCCAATCTCCCTAAAGTAGCCTGCCCCTCTGTGGCACACTGCTTAAGCATTGTGACTTACAAAGTCAAACAATGAAAATAACGCGTCAGCATTCCCCTAATGGTCCCGTTTGGTCAGAAAATAACAATTCTTCACACTGCAAGCAAGATCCCTCCAGCAAGAAAACTGCTGCGGGAGGGGCTGTGGGTGACAGTCACCTTCAGGAGGCACGTCTGTTCCACAGCTCTGCTGGGCATCTGCAGGCTGCAGAGACAGCTCAGAAACCTCCAAACCATACCTTCTACTTGCTGCCCGGCAGCCAAGAAACTGGCAACTGATTGAGAAACAGGCCTCCCCGTTACATGCCACTTCCCCCAGGCAAATCCCCAAACTTGGTACCCTGAAAGCGAAATTAAATAACTTACCTTCCGGCTCTAGCGTGGTATCCTCAACTAAACTGAAGGAGGGCCGGGCCCAGGACAAGGTTGCCATGGTGACCACGACCAGGCAGATGAACCGACCCCAGTTGGCCATGGTTACGGTGCCAATCCCCAGTCCTCTTCCATATCTCCATGTGGACGTTAATCCCATCTGCACACTTCCTCCAGGAGCATGGACCGCCTGCACCGCCTCAGCCCGAGGGGGGCTCAGGGAGCAGGGCGCTGCTGTGCGGCAGCCACTGAAAGAGAGAGATTGGGCCAGTCAGTGCAGGCGTCCCCAGCGCCACTCGCTTAAACCCAAACGGGATAAAATCATAAAACCGTTTCTCGGCATCGGCAACGTGTGCAAACACAGTTCTTTCTCATTATCAGCAAAGGCCTTCCAGCCTCACCTCGGAGCCCCAGGTGTATCCACCAGCTGCGTCCACAAGACGGTGGGCTGATCTTTTATTTAAAAGAGTAGTGCTTTTAAGAAACAGATGGAACAGTAGCTACAGGGCCCAGACCAACACACACGGCCACCTGGGTTAGGTAAAGGGTGCTCTTCTATCCACCATCGCCTCCACAGCCCTCAGAAGGCAGAAGCAACGTGACCTTACTTTCAAGGGCAACTACAAAGGCCAGTTAAAAATGCTCGGGCCAGCAGAACCAGCCTAGTTAACTCCTCAGTCCTGCTGGGCTCTAGGAAGCTGGCTGGCGGAGGCGGCTTACAGCCCTGGCTTTCTCAGCTGGGCTGGAGCTCAGTGTGCCCACCCTCACTGTAGCCCTGAGAGCGAAAGGAGGCCAGCAAAATCAAAAGCAGCCCAGGAAGGCTCCGAAAAATTCCCACCAGTTGACACTTGTCAGGATTCATTTTCAAATGTAGCCGTGTATTTCAATCCTTCGCCAAAGCAGCCTCTTACAAAGAATGAACAAAAGTGCAGCTGATCCAAACAGGGATTCAAAGCCCGAATTCCCTTCCACGGATTCAATGGCAGGGAAGGCCCACTAAACGTCTTCGACCAGTGTTGAGGGGGTTAAGAAAGGGCAGATGCAAACGTCGATGGATAATGCATGAGGTTATTAGTAATGATGGTGAAATGCAAGTTGACACGGAATGTAATTGTCCCAGGAACTTTCAATACCCTAACCTACTGGCGCCAGTTGCAAGGGGTGGACTCGACTTACTCTTCTGTTCACCCATATGATCCAAGGCAAAAAGAATTTTCCAAGAAAGCTCAAAATAGTCTAAATAACTTTAAATTCATTATCTTCAGTGACTGTGTTGAGGCAAAATGCACAAACTTTGGAGAATCTCAATAAAACAATCATAAGAAAAGGTAAACCGGCCTTGGGCTTTGTAGTCTGTGAACCACATTTTAAGACTAGGGGGTGGGCTGAGGCCTAGAACACAAACATATCTAAACCTGCTTTTTACATACAGACTTAAAGTTTCAAATTATGACATAGAATTTCAACATCGCCAGGGCCTCCCTAAAGCTCTATCCTAAAAACTGCTTCTTCTAGCCTTGACTGAGGATTAAAACAACTCAGGCAAGAAGGATACACTATTTCCAAAAGTGAGATCATGAAAAAGCAGAGGCAGGGGCTGGGGCGGTGGATCAGTAGTTACGGAGCTTACCTGGCATGCCTGAGGACACGGATTCAAACCCCAGCACCATGTACACAACAGAGTATCAGAGCAACGCAAGTCACATAAAAAGCTAAATAAAATTGATTCTCTTTTTCCCCCCTCTCTTAAAATAAATAAAACGAGTAACAGCCAAAAGCAAAGAAAGTCCGCACTCACACTCACGCATGAGCTGGGTGCAAAGATTGGGCGAAACATTTCTTCCCCTAACTTTTCTTTCCTCTTAAAGTCAAGGGCCTCAAAAGATAACTCTGTATCTATTGCTACATACAAGCGAAAAGGAAAGCAAACATTGATTTACTCCACAATGTAGGGGAATTTTCTGCCTCTCAGGCAACTTCAGGAACCTGATTGCTTGCAGGGCGCCCCCAGCTGCTTCCCAGCCACCTCATCCACCTGCCCCTCCCCAGCAGACACTCCCTAGGTAGTGGGAGAAAGGTGGACAGTGCCCTTGGCTGAATCTCAAGCCATTCACTAGTCCCTCACTGCTCCCACTAGAGCCTTGAATTTCAGCCTGTGCAAGCCCAGACCCCTAGTGGCCCCCTCCTCAAACCCCTGGAAGGCGGAGACCAAGGTGGCAGGTCTACACAGCTCCTCACCAGAGTGGACAAAAGTGTAGTGCGACCTCCTAGGCAGGATAATTAGGTCCCCAGGCTCTGTGTTGGGAACACAGGCCCAGCATGCTGCTGGCGGCCACAATCCCGGCTTCCTGCCTTCAATACTATAATCCTTCCTGGAGTCTGAGCCCCAGTGAAAGCCCCAGCGTGTTTATTTTTCCCCCTGAAAGGGAACTCTCTGCTCAGCCTGCTTGCCGTAGTTGTCACTCTGATGGATGGCTCTTCATAGCCACCCGCCCCTCCTGTCCATTTTCACCTAGGGCACAAGCCTGCCCCCAAAGATAGCAAAGTGACTGGCAGAAAGAGGCTGGCTGGAGAGTGGTCCCTAGACCACACCTACGTAGGTTCTTCAGTTAGTACTACAAGCCCAAACCCCACCCTCCCAGAAGGCAGGCCACACTGCACTGGCCTTCTGGGGCTCCACCTGTTCTCTGCAAGCTCACCAAGCTGAACATTTGGGAGTTTTTGTTCTCAGGTAGATTTTGCATCTGCAAAGTCAGTTGAAGATGCTTGCCCCAAGTGCAGACCCATCTCCTTGCTGGAAGTTTCCCTACTGGTTGGAACTTTATAGAACAGAGCTGTCAAGGGGTTAAGTCTAGGGAGGAAAAATTCCTTAGCATATTGAAATCCCAAAAAACAGAAGCAGACTGGGGACCACAATAGCTGCCTTAAGGCTTCAGAGCCACTGAGCACTGGGGAGCAGCTTGGGGTTGTTCAGCATCACCATCCCGGCTTCATTGTAACATTTCTTTCATTTGTCTGCTTGGAATATCCTGTTTTCTCCCCCTACTCGGGGCGCTAAAGAGCTCAGAGAAAATCTGCATTTTAATTGACATTCCAGAGAGAGAGGGAAGGGAGAGGGAGAGAGGGAGGAGAAGAGAAGAGCTAGAGGCGCCTGATTGCTTTTCTATTCAAACTAAACAGGCTTTTCAGATGAAAATGAGTCGAGGCTGGTGGAAGATTTACAGGGATTTGGGATCCAAAGGACAATGGAGTTTTAAATGTTGATAGCGTTTCACACTAAACACATAATGGGTGCCCAGAGTCTGAAAGCAGGTTTGCATTTAAGAGTGGGTTTTACAGAACTGGAGAGAGGAAGGACGGTCTCGGAGAAGAGTTTCAAGGAACGGGCTGCGAGCGCAGTGGCGTAGGGCGGTCGCGCCCGGGCCGCCAGGGTCGGAGCAGCACCACGCAGAGCCCTCGTCTGATTCCTCGGCGCGGCAACGGCGCCGAAAGAATGAGCGCGCAAGTTAGAACTCGTCTGCGCTTTCGACATCCGCGAGCGGCAGCGGGCAGAGCAGGCAGGCGAACTAGAAAAAGTCGGTCCAGCTCGCCCCCTAGCCCCAGGCGCGCTGCGCTCCCTCCTGCGCCGACCTCGGCTGCGGGTGAAAGGCGCCCAGCACCGAAATCCGGGACCCGAGCTGCCAGCGCTCCCCAAAAGTGCTACCCCCTGGCCATCACCACCCCTTTGGAGTTGTCGCTGCCCCCGCACAGTGGTTCCCTCCAGGGAAAGTCCCCCACCCAAGGCGCTCCACGGGCTCAGGAATGGGCGCCCCGAAGATGCCCCTCCCGAACCCCGGCCACCGGCAGGCAACCCCGGCCGTGCGCCCTCCGAGCGCGAGGAACGCGCGCAGCCGGCAGGACTGTGGCCGCCGAGTTTGACAGGGAGTGGGTGGCAGAGGCAGATGTCAGCATCTGCATAGGGGTGCTAGAGGCAGAACTCCCCAAATGCCAGCCGTCCGCACGCGCCCACCACCCCAGCCAAGGAGTGAGGTCAGGGATTGCCCCCACAATGCCACTTCCCCCTCGCCCTCCGCAGTGACCGAGCGCCCTGCGCTCCAGGCTCCCACGGCGCCCACTCTCCCGGCTGGCGAAGCTCCCGGAGGCGCCAGCTCCGCGATTACCTTGAATGGCAACGCTCCTCCGCGATCCGCGCTGTCCCGGAGCCCGGCGTGGGTCGGGATGGAGCCAGCGACGAGCTCTGGGGGAAACTCCAAACAGAGAGTGGTCCCCGGGTCGCGGGCGCCGCAGAGATTTCACGCGCGCCCCAGGCTGCAGAGGAGCGCGGGCATGACGCCGCGGCTGCCCTCGGAGGTGGGGAGCGAGGGGAAGAAAGGACCCGGGCTCGGCGTCTCCTCCTCCAAACTTCGCTCGCAAGTTGCGAAAGCGGGGAGCGCGCAGGGAGCTGCGGCCTGGGGCCCCGGGGCTCGCGGCCGCCCCCGCCAGCCCGGAGAGGAGTCGCCGCGCCCGGTCAGGTACGCTGCAGGCAGCCCGCGGCGCCCGAGCTTTGTGGCGGCCGCGCTCGCTCGCCGCGCTCCGCTCCGCACCGCCGCCCGCTCGGCTCTCCGGCGCTCGCCTGCGCCGCGCCCGCGCCGCCGCCCGCGGGTCACGCCCCCGCTGAAACCCGAGCCGTTTCCTGGACGGCGGCGCCCGCTCTGCCAATCAGCGCCGGCCGGGCCGCCCCGAGCCCCGCGCCGCGCCCGACGCCGCGGAGCCGCCCCGAGACCCCGGCGGGGAGGCGAGGGGCCCGGCCGCGGTGGCGGCGGAGGGGTGCCAAGGTATCCTCCCAAAAAGGCCTGGCCCGCGCCCCGCGCCGACGCCTCCTGCCTTCCCGGGCGAGAGAGGCTGGCCAACGGTTCGCCTGGTGTCGCCTTACGTGGTTTTATGTCAAGTTAGGAAGCATGACAGCATGCTCTCCCCCTTAAAAAACGACTTCATTGTACTGGAGAAAATTTTCATGCAGCTGATCTTTTGGAGGAAAGGAAGCAACTTGGAATTGTTTGCAGGAGGATGTTGCATTTTTCTGTCCTAAACAATAGAAATGAGAGAAAAAAGTTAACTTTTATGGAAGTCCTTCTGTGGGGAGGGCACAGTGAAGTGAACAGGCGGTTTTGCTTAATCCGCTCAGCTACCCTGCAGGCCAATCTTCCCAGTTTCTGATAAAGAAACTGAGGATCAGAGAGGTTGAATAATTTGCCCAGGGTCACACAGCCTGACTTAAGTGTGACTTTCTTAGAAAAAGCCATAATCTGCAACAAAAAACCAAAGTGTTGTTTAGTATTGTATATTTGGATTAATAAAAAATCTGAAAGACTCTCAAGAGGGCCTTCGGATATAGCTAGTGATAGAATGCTCATCTAGATTGTTGTAAGCCCCTGGGTTTGAACCACAGGGAAGAGGAGAAGAGGGGAGGAAGAGCTTTTTAGCTCAACTACCATAAACAGCTATATGAAGTTGAGCCAATTAATTCCTCTCTCTCTGAACCGTTGCTTCTTCAACTACAAAATCTGATTCTTCAACTGAACACCAGGCTATAACTGACCCAAGTTCATATTTTCCAGGTCCTATCTTCTGGATAATTTGTTTTTAAATAAAAATAACTTTCCCTTCTCATTCCTGAGCAGTTGTGCCTAAGTTCAAGGTCACATAGATAAAAACATGAATTATTTTTCTTGAGAAAAGGTCTCTAAACCCAGAAGTGTTTTAGAATCCTTCTGAGGCCTGAAGACAGAAGGAACAGAGAGAACAAACCCAACCTGGGCCATCAACTCTTCCTGCCTTTGAAGGTGCAGTTTGCCCCTGGTTGCCAGCATTGCACGCTTCATGACATTTAGAGAAATATCTCGAGATGCCACGTGATCACAAAATCATTTTATTCACATACAACCTGGAAAACTTTTATGCACGTCACTGAGGACCTGGGAGTAACAAATCCATTTAAATGCCTCAAGCACGTGGCTATGAAATTATATTTGGAAATTTAACAGCAAAAGTAGTAGACTGGGGGCTGGAGCGGTGGGCAGTTAAGGTACTTGCCCAGCATGCGCAGGTACATGAGTTCAAACCCCAGCACCACGTACACAATGAAGTCTCAGAGCAATGAAAACCACATGAAAAACTAAATAAGAATTGTTTCTCTCTTTCTCTCTCTCTCTCTCACTGTCCCTCTTTCTTAAAAAAAAAAAAAGTACTAGACTGAGTCTCAAGCAAAATTACCAGTGTATGGATTAGCAGGAGGCGTGTGTTTTGGGTCAAGTCCTCTAACCTGGGTTAGTCCCAGGACCTTTTAATTAATGGACACTTCATATGGGTGACACTCTGCAATTCACTCGTACTCCGGTTGTCCTAGTCATAGCAATGTGTTTGCAAGTTCTCAGACCTGGGATCACAAAAGAGATGTGTCTGAGTGTCCCTCTGCTCCAAGCTGGCACTTACATCTTTATTTTTCCCACCAATGGGAAACTGGAGGCTCCATCAGCCATTGAAAACGCTGTTAACACATTCTCACATAAATTAATGGTGCAGGAAGCTGGGTCCCTCTCCCCCCATTCATCAATAGCTTGATGAACGTTGAATGGGAAGGAAGCCTTCCCCTGCAAATAACAAATCAGAACACCTACTCTAACGTCCAGATTCAGGGTGCAGAATTTATTCTTCATAGAGATGAAAAGACAGCCATCCATCAAAAGCCCCAGCTTCCCCTGAGAGCCTCATTTTGAAGTAAGCAGAGCCCACAACAAACTCTGCAGTTTTGAGAAACCTACAAGCACGTTTGGAATTTTTTTTCCAAAAAGAAAAATCAATTCTGGCAACATATTTAGACTTCGAGTGACCTCAGACGGTCGGGGGAAAGCTTTCACACCAGCGAGGCTTCTGAATGAGAAAATAATCTCTTTACAGGTTTTTTTTTTTTTTTTCTCCTTTTTTTCTCTTCCCCCTTCAAGTAGCTGGAACTCCCTTTGTTCCCCGGCCTCCAGTGAATGGTGTTGCTAATAAGCCTATTAATGAGCTTCCACGGCCGGGTGTGAATAGGTAAATAAGCCCCAATCTGTTGAGGTTCTGGGGCGAGGGCAGAAAAGGCAGCGAGAACTAAAGGGGACAGTTGAACTGCGCGGCCAAAGCCAGCACAGGTTTCGGCTAGGAGCGCCAGACTAGGGCGCAACTCAGCGCCCTCCGCCGCCCGCTGGGGCCCCTTTCTTCCCAATTTCCCCCCTTTACCAAGTGTCTTGAGTAGTCATCCCCCCTACTTTTCCCCGAAAAGCCCTCGAGACGCCCTTCCTTTTTCCTCTCCTGGAATGAGACATCAGTGCGCAGGAAGGGAAAAGGAGGACACCAGAGCTCTCGGACGCCGCATGCGTTTCAAAGACCCAGACTGCGCTGCTGGCCCGTTGGTGGTGGGAAGCGACCGGCGAAGGGGGTGGGACCCTCTCTCTCCGGAGATTCGGAATTTTCCTTTTAATCGTTTGTTTTTTAGTGGGTGGCTGTTCCTTCGCCCTATAGAAAAGCTAGATGAATAAGGGCTGTGACACTTAAGGGCTCAGCAGCCCTGCCCGTGGGGGTCCGAGCTGCCTGCATCACTAAATTTCATTCCTTAAGCGACATCTCAATAATGTCCACCGCTTGAGCGGAGCAGAAGGAGAGGAGGGATCCAGCCCGGGGCAGGGCTGTGAAAAGGCCACTTGCACCCGGGGCGAGGGAGGGGCCGGATCCTTGGCAGCTCCCGCCCATCTTCGCAGGTCTGGTATTTAACTGAAGCAAACCCATCGATCCTCCGCGGAGCTTTATCTATGATTCTAAACTTAGAACTGGGCCTGAATCTCTAAGCCTAGACCTCCCTGGAGACAGAGTCCTTCCCGAAGCTCGCCTCGCTGGAAGGTGAAGGGCCCTGCTTTCTAGGGGTGAGACCCTGAGGCAGCTAACTTCACTCAATTAGCTGGGTGACTTGGGACCAGTTACTTGAGTTCTCTGGGTCTTCCATTTTCTCAGAAGCAAAATGTGAAAAAGAACGGTTCCTACACAGTAGCTGTTTAAGGGGATCACCAAGAAGATGAATGAATTAGGACAGGACAAACTCAGATGCTAGGTTCAGATGCCAGTCAGGGTTTTGAGAAAATTGGCTTGGGAGAACCTGCATGTATTCTATGAAAATTCCTAGCCATGTCTTCTGGTGTGTGGGGGACACCTCTAAACGCAGTGGCTAAGGAGGCTGTTGCAAGAGGGTATGGCAAGTCCACAGCCAGCCTCAGCACCTTAGCAAGACCCTGTCTCAAAAATAAAAAATCAAATGTGTCTCAATACCTCTGGGTTCAATTCTTGGCACCAAGAAAAAAAATAAAGAAAGAAAGAAGGAAGGAATGACTAGTCAATTAGCTCCTGGAACTGCTGGGAGGAAGAGCCCAGAACCTACTGGCCCTGCAACATTATCATTTTTATGCTATGTGGTTGTTGCGGACCTGGTTTTCACAGCCTGAGACCACTGCTGGTGACATCCCCATCCAGCCTCCTGGCCCTGCTGAACCTCCAGTCATGGCCACTATCCCAGATGTGTGGGTCCCCCTCCCCTGGCTCCCAAGCAGTGGTCACTCCAGGTGGCGAGGAGGTGGAGGGGGTAGTTTCATGCACAAGCCACCTTTCACAATGAGGGACACATCTGGACCCAAAGAAAGAGCTTCTATAAGGATCATCTGGATAAAAATTGCCACAGTGCTCTGCCTGTTAGTTTGGGTGATCTGAGACCCACCCAAGGTGAGGGTGTGCACAGCAATCCCAAAGAGACCCTCAAGTCACCCAGCTATGTCAGGTGAGTGGTCTCTGGGCCATTCTGCTCCCCACAGAACTGAGATATTTTGAGTAGAACTCATTACTTCCCAAAATATTAGTATTTCCAGAGAATAATTGCCCACCACCATGAGGTCAGCCCACTTCCCCCCTTCAAGAGTGGTTATTATCGCCTCAAAGAACTTTCAAGTTCAGGTGCATCGGATGATTGACACTTTTTCACACACCTGTGGTTGAATTTGCGTAGTCTTCAAAATAGGGGAAGAATTAAGGGCCAACTTCTGGCTCCTAGGATGATACTTATCTGCATCATTTGTAAAATATATGGAAGTGAAAAATTCTTTTGCATTGCTAAGGCTTGTGTAGGAGAAATTAACATTTAAAAATCTACATATTTGCCATTTACAAGGAGTGATCAGGCCTGTTGCTAAAAATGTAATAGAGTGGCAGTTTGGGAACCTTGATTTCATTCTGGGCCCCCCAAAAAGCAAAAATTACTACGGAAGATAGTGGGAGAATAATTGGGAACTGAAAGTATGGTCTGATATGAGATGAGATTATGGATTGCTGCTC
Organism: Aplodontia rufa; assembly: GCA_004027875.1. Lineage (NCBI taxonomy): Eukaryota > Metazoa > Chordata > Mammalia > Rodentia > Aplodontiidae > Aplodontia > Aplodontia rufa. The sequence continues at coordinate 26,408 of PVKS010001462.1, read as the reverse complement.
ATTTGCTTAAGTAAGATTATGGCAGGTTGGTTTTGTTGGAAAATAGCTGTGTTCTTGGGAGATCCACACCGAAGTTTAAGGATTAAACAAACGTCTGGGTGTTCGCAACATGCTTTCAAGTGGCTCAGGGAAAAAGGGCACAAACACAAAGCTAAAGCAAAATGGTCCCTCTCGGCATGCTGCGGCCACAGCATACAGCGCTCCTTGCAGTATTCTTTCAACTTTTCTGACTCTCTGAATAGTTTCATAATAAAAAGCCGGGGGAAACGCCAGGAGAGAAGAGCATGGACTCTGTCTTCAATCCTGCCCTCTTGTGCCACATGACCCCTGTGGCCAGGGCTAGTTCCCCCACTTTGGCTCCTGGCATCTGCCAATGTGAACATATGAAGGAAAAGTGATTGGTCAGTTAACTGATTACCCAAACCGGCCAGAGTAACTCTACAATGCCCAAAGTCTCCGGGCATTCGACAAGCAATGTGGGGAGGTGGAAGTAGCAAGAGGCCAGGACATGGTTTTCATCCCAATGGTGTCCAAAAGCTAACTATGTGATTCTGGGGTGGGCACTCTGAGCATGCCCAAACCCACCCCCATCCTTAGCATCACCCTCTTTTGCATAATTGAGATGCCCCATTCTACCTTAAAAGACAAACTTACCTATGATCTCTGATCCACCTCTGAACCTTACCTGCCTCCACCTTGAGGTCCAAAGAACCTAAGACCTATCATTTCCACATCACTGAAGGCTGACCTGGCGTTATAGGAACTCAACGTCCTCTTGAAAATATTCTGAAACCACAGCCTAGAAACACTGTGTCTGACCCCTGCCTACTGGTAACTAGTATCTACTGGAAGAGTCCTATAACCCTGGCCCATTGCTGTTTAAGAGCAATTTGTGGCATGTCATTTCTTTGGTACAAGGCTGCACGTCCTTCCATCACCCTCACCCTGGCAACGTCAGGACCACCTCCACCACAAGGGACTGGGAGAGAGACTATGCAAGTGGCTTTAGCCAGCGTAGGGCAAATTAGGAAGAAGTTACAGATCCCTATCTATTCCACCTTGGGCTCCCATCCCTGCTGAATCTCTGCTTTCCAGTTCGGTACCCAATGTGATTATTTAAAGATTGATTAGTTCAAGTTAGATAAATCTGGGCTGGGGTGGTTGCTCAGTGGTTACAGCACTTGCCTTGCATGCACAAGTACACGAGTTCAAACCCCAGCACCACATACACAACAAAGTCTTGGAGCAACAAAAGCCACATGAAAAATTAAAAAATAAAATTGTCTCCCTCTCTCTCTCTCTCAGTCTCACTCTTAAAAAAAACAAAAAACAAAAAACAAAAGTTAGATAAATCTTAAACTTGAGTTCCAGGTAGCATCAGTCACGTCTCAAAGACTCCATAACTACATACGGCTCAGGCAGGCGTCCTGGACGGTAGAGGCATCTTAGGATTTTTCCACCATGGGAAAGGCTGTGCTGGGGACTGTCCCTGCTTCCTATCACCTCCTCCAAGAAGTCCCCAGGATCCTCCCTCCCCCCAGGTCCCCTGCACTCACCATCCTGGGCTGCTCCGAAGCCTTGGGCATGGGCACCTTGGACTGCCACCCAGGTTTAGGAACAAGAACCCCATGTCTTCACATGAGTGTGATGTGGGAGACCCCATAGGATAGGTCTTGGGTTAACAAATGCAATACACAAAATGGAAATGATTTGGCCTGCAGCACCCCCTCCAGATCCTGGGCCCCCTTGATGCAGCCCCTGGTCTCAGAAGGACTTTCTAGAGGCCCTAAATTCCTCTCTGCCTGGGCTGCTGCTCCCTCAACTCCTCAGGAACTCACATCAGAGCCTGTGAGCCCTGGCCGGAAAAGACCAACTAAACCAACATGGGGAGCCCTTGGGGAAAGCCCAGTAGAAACTGACCTGGGTGACAATTTTGGGGAAAAGGGATTCACTGAGGACCTCAAAATTATCACACTGGGAAAGGCCCGGCTTCCTGTCCCATCTCTGGGCTCCCAGAGCTGGCCCTGCCTGGCTAGTTGGGGCAGTTTGGAGCAGCGATGGTACCTAGCTGACCCTCAGTAGACTCTTGCGGATCGCTGATGACTGCAGCTCACCCTCTCTGGGTCCTGTCTGGGGCATCTGGGAAGCACATTTACATAGGGCTCGCAAGCAGTCCACCATGGCTGGTCAGAAGCTGCGGTGAAAGCCATTCTAGGGCAAGGCCAGCTTGGCTGTGTGGCCGGTCACCTCTGCTTGTAAGGCTCTGATTTCCACGGATCACTCTTTTCTGTGAATTTCTGTGGCTTTAACTACTTCCCGAGGGTGCTTGTCTACTTTGTCCAAACGTGAAAAGAAGTTCCCTTTAATAAACCAAAGGGAGAAAAATGATGCTGTGAACTCCGGGAGGGAGCCGGAGAACACAGAGCGGGAGGCATCGTAAAACCACAAACCCAGACACCCTTTTAGAGTCCCAGCGCTCTTGTATTTGTTCCCAGGATGGGGAGAAAGGCCATCATGGGGGGGAAAGATATCTTTAACAGACTTCAAGGAACAGCCTTGAGCAAAAATTAACTCCTTCGCGGAGTTAAATTTTGCAAGCAGGTGGCTGCGGGGGAGGCAGGCCGGGCCCCGCTCCCTTTGTTCTCCGGGCTCCGTGCCGGGAGGCGCGCAGCGGGCGCCAGCGCCCCCGTGTGGCCGCGGGCGTCCGCGCGAGCAGGGGGCGGGTGGCGCCCGGGGCTCTCGGGGCGGGAATGAAGGAGGGGGCAGCCGGGCTGCCAGTAGGGCGGTCCCGCCCTCCCGCCGCCTGGCCTCGAAGTCATCCAGGTGCAGGTGATGAGCGATGGATATCGAGGCGTGTTTGCAGCAGGAATTCAGGTGCTTGCCCGAGCACAGCTGGAACGGAATGTTTTGCCCCATGGCGGGATCCTGCAGGGTCACAGGATGGCCACGACCTGGAGTGTCACTACCTGGTCTTCCTCCAGTCCACAGGATGGCTTTGCCTAAGGAGGCCATCGCACAGTTCCTGCTCTTGGTGGCATCTTTCCACCAGACAACAAGGCAGAGAAGGACCTCTGCAGCCCAGACTTAAGCCAGCTTTTATTCTGGCCAGTAAGGACTTCTGGCCTGTGTCCACCTGGGCAGCCAGCATCCAGGCCGGAGGACTCCAGCTCCCTCCTGACCCAAGGCCGTCAATGCCCAGCACTGGACTGCCTGCTTTTCAAAGCCACCACACTCCCTTCCTTCCTGGAATCACCACCTGAGTAGGGACCCTTAGGTTACTGGGCATTTTCTCTGCCAGGTACCCTGCCCAGAGATGGGGACCACCAGCCACCCTGTTCTTTCACCAGGTCACCCGGAGCTTTGATGGCTCCCACTCGCACAACCACAGCACCTGTCCTCTTGGCACAGAGGGGATGCCTGCTGGTGGACATTCATTGGGTGCCCACTAGGTTCTAGCAACTGCAGTCATGGTCTTTAAAGGGTAATCATATTTCCATCGCAAGGACCCCAGGAGGTTGTACTAGGTGACCCCCAAACTAACCGATGGGGCTATAGAGACAGCTTGGCCAAGTTCGAGCAATCATGAGGAAGGGGCGTGGCTTTGGACCTGCCTTTCCCTTAAGATGTGTTTCCCTGAGAGAGGTGGGATTGGGATGAGTCCCAGGACCCGGGCCTTCAGCAGATGCTTGAAAGCATAGGTCAGGGGGGCAGCTCCTTCTGATCTTTCCAGGGAAGTTGGTCATCCTATCCAGATAATGGCCCTTGTCCCATTTTCAGGTGTTGGGCTCCTCTTTCAGTGACTACAGGCTGCATCCTGGTCTGAGCTGCAGTGACTGAGTGTGGGCCCTACATCTGCCCCTTCTTGCCACAGTCCCCTCTGTTGAATGAGCTGCCATCAGCATTCCAAGTCTGTGGCCTCTAGCATCTGCAGATTTAGCCAAACTCAGAGACAATTATTTGGGGAAAAGATTGTATCTGCACTGAACAGTATAGACTTTTGTGTGTGTGTCATTATTCCCAAAACAACACAATGTGACAACTATTTATGTCTCGTTTATGTTGTCTTAGGTGTTGGAAGGAGTCTATAGAGATGATTCAAGCATCTGGAAGGGTGTGTGCAGGTTATATGCAAACACTGCAGTTTTATAACAAGGGCTGGGGCAGCTGCAGATGTTGGTAGCTGTGGGTGGTCATGGAACCAGCATCTCATGGATACCAAGGGACAACTGCAATGCTAACACCTAGTTAACAGAGCCTGAGCAGATTGCACAGACTAATAAAGTGCTTTGTTCATGGCTAATGATCAATACACGTTATCTGGTATTCTTTACAGACTAGAGGCGTTTGGACCTCCCTTGCTACAGCCCTATCCCAGCCTTGGCCTTATTTCCCACTACTTCTCTCTGCTGTGACCTTGGGCAAGTGATTCAGCCCTTCTGAGCATCTGCGTCTTTATATTTAAGCCATGACTATTAGAGGTAACCATCTTCAAGATTTACCTGTACCACTGTGGATTCCCGCAGCAGCTTACTCGGTCTAGGGCAGAGCGCTTGTTCTCTTTTCTAAAGGACCCTCAACGGCACACAGAAAGTCATTCCAGTGTTAGTTCATCTTTACAGTCAGCAGATTCTTCATTTTATCCAACTAAGACACCATTTGCTTTAAATTGCCCTTTGTGCCTGCCATCTTCTGTGGACAGAAAAGGATCCATTTATTTTCCTTGTGAAAAATCTTTACGCTTCAAATCAGAAATAAAAGACGATTGTTAGCCTCATTGTCTCCATATAAGATATTGCTCAGAACACTGAGGAGCTGGTTGCCAAAGTTAGCTGATAACAATACAGGATGCCCAGTTAAATTTGAATTTAAGATCAAAAAATATTTTAGGGGGCTGGAGCGGTGGCTCAGCGGTTACAGCGCTTGCCTGGCATGCACAAGGACCCAGGTTCAAACCCCAGCACCATGTACACAACTAAGTGTTGGAGAAACAAAGGCCAGATGAAAAACTAAATAAAATAGTTTTTCTCTCTTTCCCTCTTTCTCTCACTATCCCTCTCTCTCCTTTAAAAAAAATTAGTATAAATTTGTCCCTGGCATTACATGAGCAAATATTGCATGGGACAGACGTACATTAGAACACAATTCATAATGATTTGAAATTGAGTTTAACTGAGTATTCTGTTTTCCATATGGCAGCTCTAGCTAGGTAAGAGCCACTCCCACAGGACAACTGGTCAGGGCAAGTTCAAGGGCATTCCTCCCACAACCACTGAGATCGTCTCTTTCCATCCCAGACCTATGCCAGGAAAGTCCCTTAAGTATGGAGGACAGGCATGACCAGGAACTCTGCAATGTCTCCCCTGGGGTTGTTTTCTAGGGCCACACCTGTTCTTAAGTGATTGACTTATGTACTGACAGAGCGATATGGATAAGTGGTGATGATGATCATCATCTGTTATAAATCCCTGTTTCCCCTTCAATGAAGTACTGAGACCTGATGTTGAGCCGGCACTGTTGGGACTGATGACCTTTGGGGGTCAAGGGTGCCTGTGAGAGGTACAGCTGTGGTCAGCACTTGCTGCAATGGTGGCCTCCACAGACCCCAACCCATCACAGCATCAGTTCCAGCAGGAACCAGACAAAGTGGTCACTGCCACAGGTCCTAGAAAGCTGGTCTCTGGTCCCTGTTCTCAAGAGGAAGCTTGGCCATCATCCAGAGCACAGTGGCCATGTACCCAAGAAATGATGTCTCCTGGTTTCTGCCTTCTTGCCCAGGGCTAGTGTGGGGACCTAGGAGGAACCAGGAACAGAGACAGTGCCAGCAGCCCCTCAGCCACTGTGGCTTCCCACCCCTTCTCTGCTGTCAGATGAGGAGCTGAGGGGTAAAACAGAGCCCTTGCTCCAGATGGACAGAGGCAGAATCCTGCTACAGTCTCCAGCCCAGCTTTCTTTTTGGGCTGCTTCCAGTACCAGCTTCTGGCTATGGTTCTCAGAGCCTGTTTTTTGTTAGACCCAGCAATCTCCCATGACCCCACCTGAGTCAGCTGCCTGCTGTCAGCACCACCATCTCAGTCTGAGGGACCCCAGATCCCCCTGTCCACTCACCTGTCCTGTCAGCTCCCTGTAATGTCATGTGCAATGCCACTAATCTAGACTCAGTTTACCTACTGCCTACCGCTGCCACAAACAACTTCACTTTGGACAGGTAAGTCGCGTGGACCTTGGTGTCAGCAGACCTGGCTTCCTGTCTCTGAACTTGGGCAGGCTCATCTAACCTCTCCACGCTGTTTTGTAGCTGGTCTGTTCGCTTCCTGTGACGGCGGTGACAAATCGCTATCACCACACACTTACAGGCTTCCAACTGCAAAATGAGTCACCTCACAGGTAGGTCAGAAGTCTGGGTGGGCTCTGCTGAAATGGAAATGTCACCAGGACCCTGTTCCTCAGAGGCTCTGCAGGAGAATCTTCCCCGACACTTTTTTTTTTTTTTTAAGAGAGAGGGACAGTGAGAGAGACAGAGAAAAACAGAAACAACTTTATTTAGTTTTTCACATGGCCTCTGTTGCTCCAACACTTGGTTGCATACGTGGTGCTGGGGTCCTCATGCATGCCAGGCAAGTGCCAAAAACGCTAAGCCACCACTCCAGCCCCTCCCGGATACTCTTGTAGGATGCTTGCCACATTTCACCCTGTGTCATAGAGCCCAAGGTCCCTTTGCTGTTAGGGTTGTCAGCAGGGAGCCCCTCTCGGCCCCTTCCTCCATTTCCAAAGCAACAAGGACAAGATGTGGGAGTCTCTCCACTTCTCTCTCTGCCACATGTCCTCTGCTCAGCTGCAGAGAGTTCCCTGCTTTCAAGGACTCAGATGATGAGACCGATCTAATGCTGGACACTGGGATCTTTTCACCCAAAGACGATGGCAACAAAATCGCCTCGGCTGAGTGAATGCGGAGGCAAGGCTTAGTCTGGGCCTCCATTTAGGAAGGGAGACCCAGCTCCAGAAGACGTCAGGCTGGCTCCCTGAACCACAGGAGGTTGTGTCCTTCACTTGCAGGGGTGGGGACACCAGTTGGCTCTAGGTGTGCGCTGCGCAAGCATCTTGCCCTGGGCTAAGCAGCTGTTCAAGAACATGCTCAGGGCACCTGACCTCAACCGTGCAAAGCCAACCCTGGTGAAGGGTGGTACACACAAGCCTCCTGGGCCTGCTGTCAGGCCAAGAGCCAAGACCCAGGAGTGCATTTGCCATTTGTCCCTGTGGGGGTCCCTGTCTCAGGGCCACCCAAGTAACCTCCCTGTTTTAAGGGAATGGTAACTCCTTTTCCATCTGCAAGGTCTGTTTTTCCAGCTTCAAGGGATTAAATCAGGGACATTTTTGGAAGAACCGTTGTTCCATATGGGATAGGGAATTCACAGGGGGAAGCAAGGTGTATTCTTTTCCCAGGGCACAGACCAGTGGCTTGAAACCACTGGGACTTATGTTCCCATAGCTGTGAATGCTTGGAGTCCCACGTCAAGGCTGGCGGTGCTGCATCTGAAGCCTGTCTCTCCTGTCCCTGCTCCTCTGGTTACCTGCCATGCCCAAGTCAAGTCCCTTCTGGATCACTGTGAGCACAGACCAGGACAGCAAAATACAGGAGCTGGAGAAATTGTGTCTACTCCTGGCCATCCTTCCTGACTGTCCCCTGCCCGTCTTGAGCTCAGCTTCTGGCAGCCCCTGAGACCTCCTTGCTCCCTGCCTGTGCTGCCCTCTCCCATCTCCTACTTCCTGCAAATACGCATCTTGGCTGCTATTCAAGTCCCACTGTGCTGGGAGGTCATCCCCAGGTGCCATCCCCACTGGTAGTGCAGGTTGATTAAAGATAGGGAGGGGCTGGGGATTCAGGACCGCCCTCAAGCCCTGTTGCTCACTGGCAGAAAAAAAAAATTAAAGTGTATTTAGAGCAAAGACTCAGCTCTGTGAGGAGATGAATAAAGGAAGAAGTGGACTCAAGGGCTGCACAGTTCCAAGGAAAAGCAATTTGGTTGCTAGAAATTGCACCGTCTGCCTATCCTGGTCGGATGACAATCCGTCTAGTAAATGTGAACTGCTCTTCCTAGAAAGAAAAGCCGTAACATCCGAACCCTCTTGCCAAGTCAGGCTTCCAGGGGCCACAGCTCTCTGGGATCTGTAGGCCATGCATGTCACCAAACAGGGAATGATTCCCACCCTTGCTCCCTCCCTGCTACTCCATAGACCTGCTTAAGATGCAGAGGAGGAAAGGTCTGATCACTCGACCGGCAGCCCAGGGATCTGGCTCCATGGGATTAGGACGTCCACATTTAATAAATTAGAGCACGTGTGGACGCAGAGGGCTCCCCTGCCGCAGCAGAGCTACATGGAGAGCAAAGAATGACTTCCAAACACTTCAGCATCCTGACCTCTTCTCATTTCCGGAAGCGTCCTTGAGCTCACTTCCCCAAGCACACATGGGAGCAGAGCTGGAGGAGGACGAGGGACAGCTGTCGCTGCTGGGGTGACAGAAGGGACAGGCAGGCCCTCTCAGTGCATGGCTTCTCCAGGCTTCCCACTGGGAGGCGAGGGCCTGCCAAGGGCCAGTCTGATCATCTGGGCAAGACCAGAGTCTAACACAGCACCTGGGAACCATCAATGAGATTTGTTGAATGAATAGATCAATGAAATGATTTGTGACTGCCAGAGAAGATTCTGGAAGCAATTCCCAGGGTAGAGTCTTGGTCTCAACCTCACCCAGTGCCAGAAGCAGGCTGCCCACCTCCCACAGGCTTGCCCCAAGGACTGGCTGAAGGCTGAGTGTGCAAGAAAACAGAGGCACGGCTCAGCTGCGGGGATCAGGGTGGAGCGCTGCAGCCACACCAGGAGGCAAAGCCTTTTGCAGCTGTTTATATGATGTGTAGCTGGTGGATAAATAAACTTCATTTTCCAGGGCTGCCAATCTCTAAACAGGCAGAAATATACATTCACTCAGAAACTTTAAGAAAATAAACAATGTGGTGATGTTTGAATCTTCCTAGCGCCACAGCCCTGGTCCCCAGCGACTTGCCTTTCAGCTGGTTAATGAACCTGGTTTATGGATCCCCTCCTGTGGCCTGGGAGAAGAAATTACGCTCTGAGGAAGCGCTGTGGGGGAGAGAGTGACCACCATCTGCCTGCCAGCCTCCACTCAGCCTGAGCAGGGAGGCCAGGTACACAGGAGAGCAGCAGCTGGGCACCTCAGATGGGCACCTCTGTCCTCTTGTGGGACACACACACAGGAGGAGGAAAGAGACCTGGTTGTGCATTCACCTTTCTCCATCTTGGGCTGGAAGAAGGTGCCAGGGAACCTTCACACAGTGCATTTATCCCCGCATGCTGTTCTCTAGGCATTTCCCATGGGGCCCTGGGAGCCCTGTAAGGCAGTCACGCATCTGTTCATTCATTCACCAAGAGCCCTGTCCTCTGGCCAGTTGGCTTATGGTCTGGGGACTCGGAGGTGGGCTTCAGGAGGTGGGGACCCACACACATTAGGGGTTTGGCCACAGCCTCACCTAGTGGCAAGAGAAGAAAGGGATCTGGAGCGTGATTCTGAGTCCTAGATGGAGGGTCTTTCCAACATTTATGGGAGAGCAGAGGGACCCTCCCCAGCACCCCCAGGGGGCTGTTTTGGCCAGCAAGGTTTTGCCTTTGGTGCTAACCTTAGGCCCCGCCCTTCCCGCACATCCCAGGCAGAAGGGGCCTCCTGACACCAGGAGGAAGCCAGGCTGTTACGGGTGTCACTTGGACAAGGCCGGGAACCACTGCAGCGGCATGAAGAAATCCTGTGATTGCTGAGGAGGCACCCAGCATCTCCCTCCGGACAGAGTCGTCCCTTCTGTCCTGTGGGTGTTGGAAGCCAGGACTGAGGTGGGGAACTGCCCTCTGCTGAACAGGAGTCCCTGTTCTCCCTCCCCAGGGCCACACAGCACCCAGGGACAGCCACAGCCTATGACTGGAGTTGGCTGGGGTGACCAACCCACCCCGCTCCCCCAGAGTGCCCAGTTGTCAGACCAAGAGGCCCACACTCCTGCTGCCCCCTCAGTCCTGTGAAGATGGTGACTCTAGCTGGTGGGGTGAACACAGCTCATCCAGCCAGACAGCTTTAAAGGGCCACCAAGGCGCCTGGCCATGACCTCAGCCCAATTTACTCGCACTGGTCTGGCTTCCTTTGGTCCTCCAGGGCTGAGAACCCGGGGATGTCCCCTCGGTGAGCCCCCTATGCTCAAACCCGGCCTCAGAGTCTGTTTCAGGGATGCTTGACCTAAACAGGAGCGAGTGACATTTTGGTTAGCAGTGCTGGCCTCCTAAGGCTGCTCAACAGAAGTCAGGAGAGACCCATCCAGGCGGCAGTGGAAGTGGTCACATTGGGACAGGGAAGGTCACCTGCCTGTGAAACGAAAGGTGGTCAGGGTGTGCAGCGGACTCCTTTGGCTCTAACACTGAAGAAGTCACCAACCAGGTCCGAGTGTCACTGGAAATTCACACCCTGGGTGCATCCTGCACTTTATAAGAAATGAGGAACTCCGTTCTCTGCCTTCAGAAATCTTGTTAGCGAGCCCATCTCTGCGTTTCTTGGTTAACCATTGTTAACTAACAAATGGCCCAAAATGCAGTGGCTTAAGGAGACACCCACTTCCATCCCACGGTCCTGGGGTTGGTGCTCAGCTGGGTGGTTCTTCAGCGCTCCTGGAGTGGCACTTGTCCCAAGGCTCCGGCGGGCTGGAGGGAATGGAACCCTCTCTCCTTCACACCTGTGGCTGGCTGGCAGCAGAAGCACCTCAGTTTCCTCGTCTGCTCTCCAGCAGGGCTGAGCTCCTCACAGCATGGCGCTGGGCTCCAAGCAGGGGCCTTCCAAGGGTGAAAGGTCACAAATCTCGTAAGCCCAGGCCTTGGAAGTTACATCCTTGTTCCATCCCATGGAGCAATGCAAGTGGGAGGCAGGTCACCCTGGCGGGGAGGTGAGACCCCGAGGGGTCCCTGCTGGGGGATGAAGAATTCGCTCCCCTTGGCTGCGTGGTTATGGTGCTACAGACCCCAGCTTGTGGGCCGAGGGCTGCAGAAGAGCCTGTCGGCCATGACCTCCAGGGGACCAGCATCCTGGAGGTGTAAAGTCACAGACACAGGAGACATCACCACCTTCGCCTCAACCGAACAGGTGGGTGGGAGGTGCTGGTGTGGTCAGGACCTGGCCTAGCATCCTTTTCCTTCTCTTTTTCAATTACGGCGTTCCTGATGCAAACAGGAAGTCTTCCTTGATTGCAAACGCCTACTTTAGACCTGCCCTTGAGATCAGACCAGGAAACCCACTTCCTGCACCTTTCATTTCCAGACTCCAAACGCGTTGTCCAACACCTGCTTCCCACAACTGACAGTGCTATAAACTAAAGAAAGTGGAGCTTAATCCAAGGGCTTGATTCATGTGTGGCAACTCACCACTGCATAGAGAGAGCACACAGGAAATTTCGAGAGAGGCTCGAACGTGCTTCTGTTTTTTAACTCACCTCACCTCTCCCTGCCTGGTCTCATGTACACAGACTGCAGATGTTAACACCTCCAACCCACCAGGGATCTCTGAGCTGGGCCCCTGAGGACGCCTGTGTAACCAGAAGGCCAGTTCTGTCAATTTCTGGGCCAACAGGGGGTAGGGGTCGGTGTCAGAAATAACCTTAAGTGCCTCCCCAACAAGTAATGTGAAAACCACCCCAGCCTTCCAGAAAGCGTCTGCTCACCCCCAAGGCAGCTCCAGAGCATGTGAAGGCACAGCCAGCGCGGGCAGCCCTCCAGTGTGGACAGCCACCGCCCACACGCGTCCCCGCTCCCACTGTGATTAACAGGCAGTCATCAGCTGTTGCCACATAGTTTTTTCTACTTTTTTTAGCAAGGTTTTCCCAAGGCAGATTTGGGGGGCGGGCGGGGAGGGCACTGAGCCCAGGGGTGCTTAACCACTGAGCCACATCACCAACCCTTTTTCTATTTTATTTAGCGACAGGATCTCACTAAATTGCTGAAGGCCTCGCCAAGTTGCTGAGGCTGACTTTGAACTGGTGATCCTCCTGCCTCAGTCTCCTGAGTCTCCAGGATTACAGGCGTGTGCCATCACACCTGGCCCAAAGCAAATTTAAAATCAAATGGAAGGAACCAAAAGAAGATGGTGAGAAGGCTGGGCAGATACATTTTTAAATAGATTTTGTGAGGACAAACCTGCAAAGAGTAACCAAGAAACTCCAGGCAAGAGTCAAGAGTAACAGACTTGTTATTTTTATTCATTCAACCAATACCAGGATGCCAACACCCAGGATAGCAGCAAACATGAAGTCAGGTGTGATTACAGGGGCACACCGGTAATCCCAGTGACTTGGGAGGCTGAGGCAGGAGGATCATGAGTTCAAAGCCAGCCGTAGCAACTTAGGGAGACCCTCAGCAACATAGTGAGACCCTGCCTCAAAATAAAATATAAAATGGACTGATGATGTGGCTCAGTGGTTAAGGACCATGGGCTCAATCCCTGTTACCAAAAGCAAAGAAAAAAGTGTGTGAGCAAGATGTCCCCTGTCACTGAGAACACGCAGTCAGGTGGGAGCGTAGGTGTTGAATGGCAGGGACACATGGAGAGGTCGAGAAGAGAAAGGCTTCTCCTACAACAGGGAACCATGTCATCCATTCTGTGTATCAACAAAAAGTCACAACCTCTTTGATTCTGCTGCAATAAACAAAGTCCTTTCTGAAAAAGTGGCATATTTTGAAGAGGCGATTAGAGGGCCCATGCCATCTGCTGGTGCATTTTGATCACTCACCATCCCACACTTGTGGTGGTGACCCAGCCATCGAATAGCCTCCAAGACTGGTGTGACTTCTGTAGCACTGAAGAGTTGTCAGTAAGTGGACTTTGACCATGGAGAAAAGTCACAGCTCTGTGATTCAGCCCTGGAGCCCACGGGTTTAGGGACTCACCATTGCTTAGCACCTTGGGGAGGTGGACAAGGAGCTATGCATCTCCCAAGGGATGCAACTGTCACCCCAGCTCAGCCCCAGGAGGGCAAAACTGCCCCTATCCGGCTTCAGCTTTCCTATCTGCAAAATTGGTGGGAGGGGTTGGTCGGCCACGCTCTGTCTCTGAGCAGCTGGGGTGAAGATGGGGGACAGGCAGGTGGCCCCCTAGGGAGCAGGCTGTGCCCCCAGCACATAGCTGTTAGGGACCCTTTGGTGGCTACCTGTTCAGCAGGACAGCAAGCTCTTCTTGTGTGGGCTGGGCAAGGTTGCTGGGCTCCTGCTGCTGTCTGTCACCTGTCAGGGGAACATGATTGGCTGCCCCATCACTCGGAGTGCCATGGGGACATCACAAACAGCCAGAAGCAGAGGAGCCATTGTGCGTGTATCCTAAGGGAGACAGAAGGGTAGAGGCAAAGCGGTGGGCAGGGCCAGCCCCCAGAGTGGCCTAGGAGGAAGACCTGTGCCCTACAGAGGACCTGGGGGTCCCTGAGCTGGTCGCATCATTGTGCCCTGATCTGAACCCAAGGACAATAACGAATACCCCTGTCGCACATGTCATTTAAGCCAGGTTGCCACTTACTTCATCCATCCTCAGAAGAGCTTCCTTCCTGCCGCAACAACAAATTGTGGCAACCACATTCCAGGTGGCTGGAGCTCCGTCCCACAACTCTGCACCCTTCCACCAATGACATCCTTAGGCTTGGGACAAGGGCGTCATGGAGGGGTGAGAACAACAGCAGCTGTCTCCTAAAGTGAAGGAAGTAAAGTCAAACATCAGTGATGGGGATGTCATAAAGCTAAAAAGCTTTTGCACTGCCAGGGAAATAATCAAATTAGTCAAGAGGCTTCCTACAGAATTGGAGAGAATCATGGGCTGTGATTCTTTTGACAGGGGTCTCATATCCAGAATCTACAAAATCCTCAAAAATATCAACTTTAAAAACACAAACAACCAATCAATAAATGGGACAAAGAACTAAATAGAAACTCCTCAACAGAGGACATTGATCAAGCCAATGAATACATGAGAAAGGGCTATAAATCCCTAGTAATCAGAGAAATGCAAATGAAAACCACATTAAGATATCACCTTACGCCAGTCAGAATGGCAAAGGTGAAGAAAATAAATAATAATAGATGCTGGAGGGGCTGTGGAGAGATAGGCACACTAATACACTGTTGGTGGAGCTGCAGACTGCTACAGCCCCTCTGGAAAGCAGTGTGGAGAATCCTCAAAAAACTAGGGATGAGCCCACCATATGATCCTGCTATTCCTCTCCTGGGTATTTTTCCAGGGGATTTAGAATCAGCATATTACAGTGACACAGCAATATCTATGTTCATAGCAGCTCAATTTACAGTAGCTAAATTATGGAAACAACCCAGATGTCCCTCACAGGATGAGTGGATCCAAAAACTGTGGTACACATATACCATGGAGTTTTACTCAGCAATTAGAACAATGATATTGCAGGCTTTGAAGGTGAATGGATGGCTATGGAAGAAATTATGCTGAGTAAAATCAGCATAACCCAGAGAACCAAGGGTCGAATGTCTTCACTCATCTGTGCAGGCTGGATCTAGACCCTGGCCATTGAGAAAGGAGGTCTATTATCATGTTTTAAATTCGGAAAAGGTGTAATGACATCCAACCTAAGGCATTTGTAGAGATGTATTGGGAAGGAGGAAGGGGGAGGGATAAGGGTGGATAATTGGAGGAGGGCTCCTAGGGGGTAAATCTAATATTCAGAATTTATATATATATATATATATATATATATATATATATTATATTTTTCGATAGAAGCATGTTTGATTGTTCAACAAATAAATTTCTTAATAAAAAAAAGGGGGGCTCGGAAAGAGGACAGCCAGCTTGCCATCGCTTACCTGCCTCTTCCATGCCCCCTTCTCCCTCTGCACACCTGCATTCATCCATCCCACCCTTCCACCAAGCCACTGATGTTTCTTGAGCACCTGCCTTGCGCATGCTCTTGAGGAATCCAGCACTGAATAAGACATTAGCTTTGCCCCCATAGAATTATCACTGGGGGAAACATGAACCAGACGACAGGGGCGTAAGTACATATAGGTGGAGGTTGGGAGTGTGTGAAGGGCCTCGTGCCTCTGGGCCTCAGATTCCAACCTTCTGCCCAAGGACAGCCATGTCCCCAGGTGGGCGTCCCTGCGTGCTTCAGGGTCCACTCAAACTTGGGGTGCTTTTGTAAGGGCGGAGGCGGGCTCAGTAGTCCTGGTGTGGGGCTGAGATTCTGCAGTCCAGCTGGCTCCCAGCTGCTGCTGCTGCTGGTCCTGGGGCCACACTCTCCCTGCTGAGCCCAGAGGATGGGGCCTATCCCTTCCTGAGAGGAGCTGAGGAGGGGCCTGCAAAGAGAAGCTGGGAAGCCAGCCCAGGCCACGGCACCATCTGGCACCAACTCGGGGGGCTGCAGGAGAGCTCAGAGGTGCCTCCACCAGTTGCTAGGGCTCCAAGACTCAGGCAAATAAATCTGCCTCTGCCATTTAAAACATCTCTTCCAGTTGCGTTTGTGGTGGGGCAGGGACAGGACAGTTCTAAGGTCAACAGGAGCTGGGTTTGAGGTTGTCTTGACCTAAAACCACCAGCTGCTGTACCTGACCCTAGATCCCTCTCCATCCCTAAATCCCTGAGAGCTTCGCTCAGGTCCCCAGGTGCCATGGAAGGTATGCAATTGGGAGGGTACTGGAGTCCCCTTTTCTCCCTACCCAGCACCCACCCTCCTGGCTCTGGTGGTCCCACCTAGACGAGAGGCCAGCATTGTCCCCTGCTGTCCTTGCAAGCTTGAAGGAAGCTATTGAGAGTCAGCTGTGTCCTGTTGTCCTGGGGTTTCGGCAGTTCAGTGATGAGACCACAGTAGTTAGCGGGAAGGATACCCCTCCAGAGTCACGAAGGAAGAAGACATGTATATGCATCCCTCAGAACTGGTGTCTTGCTGGACCTGGTGGCTCACGCCTGTAATCCCTGTGACTCGGGAGGCTGAGGCAGGAGGATCATAAGTTCAAAGCCAGCCTCAGCAACTTAGTGAGCCCCTGTCTCAAAATAACAAATAAACAGGACTGTGGATGTGGTCCAGTGGTAAAGCACCCCTGGGCTAAGTTCCCAGTTCCAAAAGCAAACAAACTGGTGTCTAGAACAGCAGGGGACCTTCAAGGGACCTCCTCTACCTGCCACCTCCCTCTCACTCACAGCTCCTCTTGGTGCCTTTCTTTTTACCCCATCTCAATGTCCCTGTGTTGAGCAAACCAGTCGTACCTGAAAGGCATGCTGTCTCTTTAAGCCCCTTGCGGCTCTCCTGACTTTCTCTGGCATCAGGGCTGGGCATCTCTGGGAATCTGACCCACATCTGCGCAGGATAAAGAACCGTCACCAGGTCGAGACATGCCCTGCGCTCAGCACACCTACTAAATTGGTGCTTTACTTAAGCTAATGTTCCCGATTATTCCCGCCTCCCCAGCGCACCAAGCCGAAAGGGCGGAGGCCGCTGCCAGTCCTCCCTGGCCTGGCATGCCAGCCCTGCAAATAGCGCGCGTGCTATGGGCACCGCCTCGTGAATGATGCTTCAGCTTATTAACAATTACCAACTTCATATGCAGAGCTGTTTCCAACTTGTTTCCGGAAAGTTCTTCTGGGCCACAGGACTTGAATAGGATAGCAGACACTATAAATATCTCTAGAGGTGGGAGCACAGTGGCTGGGGAGACGCTGGCTTCGGCAGCTGGATCTGGGTCTGGGTGACAACTCTGGCGTGTGGCCTGAGAGTGCCTCAGCCTCAGTCTCCATGAGGTGACTCAATTACATGACATCATGGTTAAAAGGCACGTTATCTGGCAGTGAGGAAGTACTGGAGACACGCAACCATCCACGGTGACACACGCTATTGCTCAACAAGGACACTTGTGGAGTGTGGTCACCCTACCCATTGCTGTTGAAGAGACGAGATCCTTAGCAATCACCAAGTTTGACCCACTTGACATATAAAACTACCGAGTTCTGAACGGGTTGAGTTCAGAACTAGTTCTAGCCGCAGATTCAGGCTCACTCCGTGGATGCTAAACTCCCAGCTGTTGTCCCCATGAGCATGGCTAACAGGAGTTGTGTGAAGTGGAGGTGGTCTCTAACCCTTACAAAGGTTCTGCAAGATCCTAATTTACGAAGGAGGATAGTGAATTTCAGAAAGGTCAAGAGGCTTACCCAAGGTCTCACAGCAGAAAGTACAGTTGCCATCACTGCAGTAGTCCCTCTCCTATAGGGATGGGCTCTCCTGCACTGAGTATGTCCCCTTTGGGTTTCCTAGGTCACAAATGGAGGTTGACATTCTGATGTTGGTAACTTTCAGCTCGCCTGCCCCCTTTCCTGATGTGTTTGTTCAGGAGCACCCTGGTTCTACCCAATTATTGGCACATGATGCAGACATCTGGGTCAGAATTCATGGCTCCCATGCCCATCTCTATCGTGGTACAAATGCGTGTTTCCATGTCTGCTTCTAGAGATAAGTTCCTTGTATTTGTTTATTTTGTGGTACCGGGGAATGAACCCAGGGACATTTTACCTCTGAGCCACATCCCCAGCCCTTTTTGTTTTTTATTTTAATGCAGGGTCTAAGTTTCTGAGGGCCTTGCTAAGTTGCCCAGTCTGGCCTTGAATTTGCAATCCTCCTGCCTCAGTCTCCTGAATCTCTGGGATTGCGGGAGTAATCCCACACCCAGCTGGGAGACTGAGGTCTTCAGAGTGCAGCTTGTGCCTGGCCTGGTGGGTGGTTCACTATGAGTCACAAATAGACACTTGCTGAACAGGAAGGAACACTCGCAGAGAGGGCCCAAATCACCACTGCTGAATGAAACGTCACCTCCAGTGAAAAGCTCAAGAGACAGCCCCTCCCCACCCTAACAGGTTCCCCTCTGAGGTCCTTCTCCTGAGGTCCAGGAGGACGGCTGATCATCTCACTTGAGTGCTGAGGCCACATCCCCCTCCCCCCTTCAGCTCATCTCTTGCCAAGGCGGTGCCCAGGGAAGTCACAGGGAGAGCTGAGAACTGGCCATGGTGGGAGCATTTACACCACAGCAGTGGGCAAGCTCCACACACTCGGCCTTCCTTTCCTCCCTCCTTGCTTCCTTCCTTTCCTGAGAACCAGTTCACCTAGCCTCCTTCTCCTGTCTGCTTGTATTTGTCCTGATATTTTTTATCCCCCACTCAGACCTCCCAATCTTCTTCTACTGTGTCCACTCTCTCCAGAGACCTGCCCAGTGCCTCTTAACCCTTCTGCTCCTCCCAGGCAGTTGGGGTATTCAGCAAACCACATTATAAAAGATGCATTCCCTACAACACAATCTTCTTCAACCAAGTTTTCCCCTGGAACGAGTCCATCCAGCATGCTGGCTGTAAAGATGTGTTTACAGAATTTCTCAGATCTCTGCTTTACACAGGCTTTACCCGCTAAAAACATTACCCAGTACCCCTCCCCTCCCCCTTCTGTGTTCCAAACAAAGTGTGATTGTCACATTTTGTGATCTGCTGCGCCCTGGGTCTTGTCAGGAGCCCTCATATGGACTGAGCTTTTTCTGTTTTGTTCTTAACAGGCTGAAGTGCTCAGGATGGATCTGACTAGGGCAAAGGCACTCTCCGCTTCCAAGCCAGACTGCCAAGAGAAGCTCCGCGAGCCCCCCACTCCCCACCCCTGCAGAAAACTAGTCTTCTTAGAGGAAGGCTGGATTACAGAGTTAAGTCACGGCCAGACCCTTCCAGCCGAGGGTCCCAGACTGTGGCAAACTCTGAGACTGAAATCGGAGCCGGCGCTCGCAGCACGCTGGTGATTCTCAGCGAAGCCCGCTCGCCTTAGCGTGCGCTTGCCTTCCGTGGGTTGGGGGCTCCTTTCTCTGCAGAACGACACCTACAGCCTGGGGCTTCCATGGCTCTTCCCCACTCCCGTTTCCTTGCAACAGTTTTAAAGACCAAACAGCAGGCATCGCGGTCTCGGAAGGCTCTCAGAACCACCCACCCTCCGCGGCTTCTGGTGCACGTGGCGGGTTTGCGCAGGGCGCGCGTTTCCTGGAGAAGACGCGAGCGCAAGGAAATGATCACGCCGTGTTAGTTTTGCCGCAACTCAATTATTTTGGAAACAAAGAGACGCTGGAAAAATCTTCCTAGATATAGCAAATCGCTGAAGAGCAATAGTTGGGTTTTTAGACAATTGGTGCTATAGCAGTAATGGTCTTAAGCATCTCCAGGGAAACTACTTGCTCCTAGTAGGAGCGGGGATCAAGGCGGGACCTCAACAGCAGCCCCATTCCAGTGTCGCCATGCAGCCTCCGCCAGGGCTGCTGGTTTCTGGTCGATTCTTGCTGGAGCGGAGACTGCAGGGAGGTGGAAGCTGTATTTTGGTCACCTAGAAATCTTCAGGTGGGAAGAATTGAAGCAGGGCCCTTAGCGAATGGCTCCCTTCAGTAGGGGAGCACACGGCCACTAGATCAGTAGCCAGCGCTGTGGATCTTCTCCATCGTCCTGTTCCCACTCTGCATCATGCACACAGCTTGCATTCAGCGAACTTGCTGCATGCCAGGCCCAGTTCAAGCACTGCCTGTCCACTCTTCTTTCACTCTTGAGGCACCTGTAAGTGCTTTAGTGGCATTAAGTCACATGGTTGTACCACTGTCACTACCATCCTGGAACTTGGTTATTCCCAGCTGCACACACCCACCTTTCACCCCGGGACAAGTTGTCCTCACCCCCACTTGCGCATGGGGAGCAGAAGCGGAGCAGTGCAGGAGCTAGCATCTCTTTAAGGAGATGGTGCCGGGCTTGAGCCGTGGCTCAGCAGTTACAGTGCTTGCCTGGCATGTGCAAGGATGCAGGTTTGAACCCCAGCCACATGAAAAACTACGTAAAATGGTTTCTCTCTCTCTCTCTCTCATTGTCCCTCTCTCTCACTGTCCCCCTCTCTCTTAAAAAGAAAAAAGAAGGAGCTGGTGCTGTTGGAAGCCTACTTCTGCAGCAAACCATTTGGAAAATAAAGAATTAGTACCCAGAGGTAAAGTCATTCATTCCCCCTTCCTAAAAGCAGTGTGCTTTATTTATTTGTTTTTTGTACTATAAACTGCTTTATTAATTTGCCAAAAGTGCGCATTGCCTTCTGACATTACTCTAAAGGACAAAATAAAAGAGACAGAAAAAAATGACACTATTCTGGCCATTTAAGGCTGACTTGTTTTTAAGGGGTGTTTTTTTTTTTTAATTTAATCTAATTGGTTCCTTTTAGATGTACATAAGATTATACAATGACTTCATTATGAAAGCATGGAGTTTAAGTTGTTGTAATTCAGTCTCCAGTTTCCCCCTCCCCCTCCCCTCCCTCCACCCAAACTTTTAATATACATGCCAATAGCGTGTACATTGGCATAATTATAAAAGCTTGGAGTGTATCTTGTTTTAACTCAGTTCCCTATATGTCTCCTAAGCCTCCCTTCCTCTAAGCCCCTATTCTTTTTATTTTTTAATTTTTTTAAGAGTTGAGTAGTTTCACAGTAACAATATGATGTGCATTTGATCATAAACCATAGTTACCCCCACAATGTCCACACCCGTCTCTTGGTTCTGTTATATATTATGCCCCTAACAAATATACTTCACTTTGTGTATTGTGTGTGTGTGTACAAGATTGTGAATTTTACAGAATCCAAATGATTGCACACATAATATTTGACTTCTCAGGGGGGTAAAGAGTATGCTATATTGTTGGTTGTCTCTCTAGATCCCTCCCTGTCTTCCCTCCCTCTCCCATCTCCCTGCCTCTCCCTCCCCGCTTCCCCCTACATGTCTATGGTTCCCCCAGATTATATGTTGTTATGCCCTTGGTGGGTCCAGTACATGAGTCTGATAACGTTTCACCCAAGCCTGGGTTTAGCTCCAGCCTCCACAAATGAGGGAAAACATTCGGCCTTTGACTCTCTGGGTTTGGCTAACCTTGCTCAGCATGATTTCTTCCATTGCCATCCATTTACCTCTAAAGGCCACAACATTGTTGTTTCTAATAGCTGAGTAGAACTCCATTGTATTTATATACCAGAGCTTTTGGATCCATTCATCCAGTGAGGGGCATCTGGGTTGATTCCACAATTTAGCTATTGTAAATTGAGCTACTATGAACGTTGATTTTGCTGTGTCTCTGTGATGTGCTGAGTCCAACTCCTCTGGGAAAACACCCAGAAGAGAAACAGAAGCAGTGTGTTTTATGACTCTAAATGAGGGCTAGATAAATGTTTTCTGGAAAAGGTCATTAGTAATTATTTAGGCTTCCAGGCTTATCCAGTCTCTGCTGGAATGTTTCCACTCTGCCCCCATAGCAGAAGCAGTCACAGACCAAGAGCAAGTGACTGGGTCTGTTTACCTGTGACAGATGCTGAAATTTAAGTTCTGTATAATTTTTTCTATTGTGGCAGAATATAAATCACGACAGTTTAGCCTTTGAGCCATTTGGGGTGCATAGTTTGGGA
This sequence comes from Aplodontia rufa, assembly GCA_004027875.1. NCBI lineage: Eukaryota > Metazoa > Chordata > Mammalia > Rodentia > Aplodontiidae > Aplodontia > Aplodontia rufa. The sequence goes on along the minus strand of PVKS010001462.1, from coordinate 4,865 downwards.
CACTGAGCGCATTCATGTGCCTGAGCAACGTCACCACCATTCAGCTCCAGAGCCGTTACCTTCCCCAGGTGAAGCTCTATTCCCATTAAACACCAACTCCCCACCCTGCAGCCCCGGTAAGCACCTTCCACTTCTTGTCTCTATAAATCTAACAATTCTAGGGTACTCATAGATGTGGAATGGAATCTTTTTTAGCCTTCGGAGGTCTGGCTTTGTGCACTCCACATAATGTGAATTTCATGTCATTGTCACCTGTCACAAAATACTAGTCTTTGATTTTTTTCATTGATTAATTTAAAGATATAAAACCCTCTCTCACTTCAAGGGTTGTGTGAAAGCAGGTGGCAGTTTCCATTGGGACCATAGGCCACAGTCTGCCAACCCCTGATCTAATGGTTTTCATAAATACGAGTCTGACCATCTGCTTTCCACCAATGTTTCAGATAAGGCACAGAGAGGTTAAGAGAGTTGTCTACAGTAGTACAGCTACATGGTGGCCATCCTCAAACCAGAAGCAGGGCCTTCACACCCCTGTGTAGTTGGAGAACAAAGGAGTAATGTTCAGAGTCTGAGTGTTTTCACTGAGAGTGGCTCTGTGCCAGGTGAGAATTACCACTGTCACGAGTGAACCAGAGTCACTGCCTGGTTTCCATCTTGCAGCCAGGGTTGGCAGTGCACTAGATGCCCTATCTTGGAAGAAAGGCCACGTATGCTCTCGTCCTTTGACCAGGCCAGGCAGCAAGCAGTCAGCGTTCTCCACGCAAACGCTCCTTCCACTGGGACAAGCGGCCCTTTCCCAGACGGTGACTTGCCAGATGCTTGAAAGACACATTTAAAAGAATAACAACACCACTCAGGTCCTTTCTGGTGGCCCAGGGGATCTTAGGTTTACAGCACTGGGCTCTCGGCAAACACCCAGCCACAGTGGCGTTCTCCCAGCGAGTCAGAACCTGCATGTGCTGCAGGCTGGCACTGTGTGGCCAGAGGATCCCAGGGGGCCTCACCCAAGCTGGCTCAGCCATGCAGACCGTGCTGATGCCTGGTGCTGGGTCCTGGTGCGACCTTCCACCTGCATTTGCAGGAATAGCACAGAGGTGGAGCCGAGCTTCTGTGCAGGGCACGAGCTGCTTCAGGCTTGTTTCCAACAGCTGTCCCTCGAAAGCTGGAAAGAAATAGACAGCATGGCGGCAGCAGAGGACTGACCGTATCATGCTGTGTCCTTCATGTGGCCACCTGCTCCCACACCAGGAGCCAGAAGGTCAGGTCTCTGCTGAGGGGAGGGTGCTCCTTCCCCAGGGTCCTGCTTGGCCTCTTTGACATTGTGCAGCGGGCCTCTGCACTGAAGAGCGCTCCTGGCCCTGCTCCAGCAGGACACAGCATACCCGCTCTCCAGGTGTGGCTTCTTCTTCTTCTGTTTTTGTTTTTAGAGAGAGAGAGAGAAAGAGAGTTAATTTTATTTTTCATCTGGGTTTTGCTTTTCCTCCCCTTATTGTGTATGTGGTGCTGGGGATCGAACCCGGGTTCTCATGCATGTCAGGCACGTGCTCCACCTCTGAGCCACCTGTCCAGCCTGGGCATTGCTTTGAAGTGATGGTCCTGGGCGCTCCCGCGGCACTGATGGGGAAGCTCTGTCCTGGCAGCTCTAGGCTCAAGAAAGCCTACAGATAATTGTGAGCTGTTTTTTCATAACCTGAAACAAAGGCTGCTATTCCCAACAAGCCACATCTGCCCTGCCAAGGGGAATGGCTGGGGAAAGCCCATTCCTCCAGGGATTGCTTTTTTAAAAAAATTTCCTTAAGGAGTTGAGTTATTGTACAATCATAAATGCATATGAAGTAACAATATGATATGCATTTGTTCTTAAACCAGAGTTGCCTCCGTATCGTCCACACCCCAGTCTCTTGATTCTTCTATATTTTGCCCCTTCAAGCGATATAAATACTTAGACTGTGAATTTTCCAGAATTAAATGATTGCATAAGTATTATTTGGATTCTGGGGGGATGTAAAGAGTATGTTACAGTTTTGATTGTCTCCCTAGATCCCTCCCTCCTTCTCCCCTCCCTCCTGCCACTGCCTTACCCCTCCTCCCCCAACATATCTATGGTTCCCCTAGATTATGTGTTGTTACATCCTCTCCCAACATATCTATGGTTCCCCTAGATTATGTGTTGTTACGTCCTCTCCCAACATATCTATGGTTCCCCTAGATTATGTGTTGTTACGTCCTCTCCCAACATATCTATGGTTCCCCTAGATTATGTGTTGTTACGTCCTCTCCCAACATATCTATGGTTCCCCTAGATTATGTGTTGTTACACCTATGCTGGGTCTAATGCATGAGTCTGACAACTTTTCACCCAAGTCTGGGTTTAGCTCCAGCCTCCACAAATGAGGGAAAACATTCAACCCTTGTCTCTCTGGGTTTGGCTAACTTGGCTCAGCATGATTTCTTCCATTGCCATCCATTTACTTTCAAATGCCACAATATCATTATCTCTAGAGCTCCATTGTATTTATGTATGTTTATGTATATGTATATATGTGTATCTATCTATATCTATACATATTTATATATCTATATATCTATATCTATATCTATATCTATATCTATATATGTATGTATGTATGTATATATCACAGCTTTTGGATCCATTCATCCAGTGAGGGGCACCTAGGTTGCTTCCATAATTTACCTATTGTAAATTGAGCTGCTATGAACATAGATTTTGCGGTGTCTCTGTAATGTGCTGATTCTAACTCCTCTGGGAAAATCCCCAGAAGAGGGAAAGCTGGTTCCTATGGTGGATCCAACCCTAATTTTTTGAGGAGACTCCACACTGCTTTCCAGAGCAGCTGGACCAGTCTGCAATTCCACCAATAGTGTTCTAGTGTTCCTACCTCCCCACAACCCCTCCAGCATCTGTTATTGTTTTTATTCTTCATCTTTGCCAGTCTGATAAGAGTGAGGTGAAATCTTAATGTAGTTTTGATTTGCATTTCTCTGATTGTCAGTGATTTAGAACACTTTCTCATGTATTCATTGGCTTGCTCAATTTCCTCTGTTGAGAAGTTTCTATTTAGCTCTCTGGCCCATTTATTGATTGGATTATTTGTGATTTTGGTATTAGATTTTTTTTAGTTCTTTGTAAATTTTGGATATTATTTCCCTGTTGGAGGAATCATAGACCATGATTCTCTCCCATTCTGTAGGTGGTCTCTTGACATTTTTGACTAATTCCTTGGCTGAGCAAAAGCTTTTTAGTTCAATGGCATCCCACTTGTTGATTTTTGACTTTAATTCTTCTGCTTTGGGAGTCTTGTTGAGGAAGTTATTGACAACTCCCACATGCTGGAGCGTTGCTCCTAATGTTTCTTCTAGCAGTTGTGTGGTAGCTGGTTTGATTCCTAGTTCCTTGATCCTCCAGTTATTGTTAATTGCAATTTCCACATTGAATGAACTGCCACGTCAGGACAGCCAACCTTGGGGATGGGTGAAAAATAACAACGGTAGCAATGATAGCAAAGAGGAGAAGGAGAGGCACCTCCGCTGTGCCTGCTCCTCTGTAGCACGTCGAGTATGCGCCCCTTGGTCTGTAAGGTCCCTGCAAACCAGGGACTGCAGCTGGTGCTCAAGATGTCCAGAGATGAGACTGGCCCTCAGAGGCTGCCATGCAGCAGGAGGGGCGACCTACACGTGAAGAACCCTAACCAAGTTAAAGTGCACCGAAGAGCAAACGAAGGGAGCTGGGGTCCTGGGGAGGGAGGAGGTTGTGTCATCCTGGGAGGGGAAGTGGAGGACGGTGAGGCCACCGGCTCCTCCCTGCTGGTCTGCAAGGTACTCTTCTTGCTGCTGGCTGGACTCTGAATACCCCTGGTTCCTGGACCAGAGGTGTTGCTTCGTTCCTCATGATCAGCTTCCTTAGCCCTCACTGTCAAAGGCAGGGCCCAGCTCAGGCCCTCGGTCCAGGCTCTCAGCTGACCAGAGTGTAGCTCTGCCCACTTCCTGCTTCCCAGAAGCAGACGCCCACCTGAGGAAAGGGCTGCCAGTCCAGGAGGACTGATGCGGGCACTGGGGGCTCCTCCACCAGCGTGGCTTCAAACTTTGGGACCCCAAAGGCCAGGCCTCATCTGTCTGATCTCTCTGTCTACTCTGCCTGAGTCACAGGTGCCCCAGACAAGACGAATGGGTCACTGCAGGGCACAGAAGTCCTGGCGCTGGGGAGAGTTGGAAAGACACTGTGGCGGAACCGGGCGATCTGGAGCCTCTGCAGGAACAGTGGTGCTTGCAGCCAAATTTTGGGCTTGGTAGGAAAGAATTCACGTGCTTAAGGTTTTCTTTTTCATGGTGATAAAAGAGAAATTTTTGTATATTGCACAATCTATCCCTCATGAGAATTTTGACAATCGTGGCTGCAGAAAAAATAAAATTTCTGCACAAAGAGGATCATAATCCAAATTACATGTCAGGCAAGGAAAATGATATCAACATGGAGAATAAAGGGTGACAATCTCTATTAAGTAAGCAAATATTCCAAAACAAGAAACAGATGCCCAATTTTTTTAATGGCAAAAACATAGAGAAGCAATTCTTATATTAGAAATAGAAATGATGAAAGTATAAAAAATAGTCTCCCCGGAATTAAAATAATTTTCCAAGAAACCAAATCTCAGACATAATTTTTTACCTATCAGAGTGCTTAAGAAACTAAAGAGAGGAGCTCGAGCGGTGGCTCAGCAGTTACGGTGCTTGCCTGGCATGCGTGAGAGTGCGGGTTTGAACCCCAGCACCATGTACACAATGAAGCTTCAGAGCAATGAAAACCACATGAAAAACTAAATAAAATTCACTCTCTCTCTCTCTCT